>JAUZND010004362.1:0-11748 GCA_034780555.1 Coelogynopora nodosa
GATCTAAGAGGTTGCATGACACAGGTGGTTCTCTAGGTATCTGTTGAGGATGGAAGAGGTGGCATGACACAGGTGGTTCTCTAGGTATCTGTGGAGGATGGAAGAGGTGGCATGACACAAGTGGTTCTCAAGGTATCTGTGGAGGATGGAAGAGGTGGCATGACACAGTTGTAAACTTTGTAGCAGTTATTTGATGTATCGTGGATTTAAGGTAATGATTGACTTTTTAGTAATTTAATAAAATACCGAAAATGATTTTATTTATACAAAAAAAGATACACATAGACAGCAATTTATTCACGTTTGCCTAAATAATAAGTTTTTATTCTAATTTTCCGAATGTTCTGTTTTTATTTATTGTGATATGGACAAGTAGATAAACGGTGCAGCGAAATGAAATACAGAGTTGTCATCGTTCCTTTCTGGAAACTGAATTTATCTTGTAGCAGTTATGTGATGTGTTTGTTACAGTTCCACACCTAATCGGTGTCTATTTATTATCAATATACTGTGAGTGATTATATATTACATGTTAGCTAAACGAGGTTTTCAGCATAAATTTAATTCGATTTCGCCTTTATTTTAAACGTCATATTATCTAACAAAATGTAATATAAAGGATTAAACAAAATGTATTAACAAAAATAAAAGACGTCAACCATCTTGCCAATCATCAAGACATGTGTCACGGGTTACCCACCTGATGATGGCGGCGTACTTCCGCTTGGTGAGGGTCTTGGTGGTCTTTTCCTGCTGCACCAGCTTCTCCAGCTTGAGCTCCGACTCGGAGAAGGAGACCATCTCGTAGCAGGGGCCCTCCAGCTTGTCCCAGTCGAGCCGGCAGGTGCGACAGTAGACGATCAGGTCGGAGAACTGCTTCGCGATGCGCAGTGACCTCTCGATTTTCTCGAAGGCCTGAGCCTGTCGGGTGTAGTGGATGAATTGGTGAGAGACATAGTGACACTGGGATGGTTGAAAGTTATCTTGGGTGTCTTTTGTGAACATTTGATTTGCCATTTTGTTAACTAACTACTAGTACTACGTTTAACACATCCCCGCCGAATGTTGCCTTAGGGATAACATTACTTGTTTTGACAATTTTATTTATCATATAAACAACAAAATTATGAATAGCTTTGTAAATTGCAATATATAAATAAATAACTATAAATTCTCTTCACGGTAAATCAGGGAAAACAGATAGAATAGAGATCACTTTCCATTTATAGTGAACAATGTTTAAATAGAAAATTAATTCACAAATTCTAAACAAATTATACCACATATCGATAGAAAGTTGTTCTGTCAGTTATTTCTACACTCGTCAATCCCAGACAAGTGATTTATTTTTATGCTCTTGGAAAGCTTATTTTACCAGTCATTTGTCCATTAAAAAATTAGTGATAAATAATATTAACTAGAAAATTGTGAAGTGTTTTAATGCTAAGTTCATTTTATAATTTCAATGTTTAAGGCTTAAGTTCAATATCTCGATGATAAATTCGGAGATTTTATAATTGCGAAAATCTAAAAAAACAATATTCTGTTATTGTGTTTTGAATTACATAATATAATAACGGTTAGGACATATAAAGAATTTTAAAGAATACTTGTTAAAAATATATGTGATATTCGACCAAAAAAATGATGATATACAAAAATAATAGAGCTTAATGTAATAAACAATTGGCGATTAAATTAAATAATGGGAAAATTGTAAAATATCAAAACAAATGATATGACATAATAATTATTTATTTAATTAAATTAATTTATTTTTTAGTTTTATTATCTTATTAACTTATTTTAAAGACACGTAAGTATAATATTTCATCATTTCACAAGTTATAACGTCATCGTTACTGCAGAAGCTAAGTTGATGTTGGAGAACAAAATATAATAAGATAATTTGCCAATTTAAAACTAAAAGGAAAACAATTAAATTGGGTACAAAGGTGAAAGATAGGCCTATGCATAAGCAATTAAGACTTCAAAACAAGTGAAAACTTCCAGGATGTCATTCAAAATACAAGTTAACAGTAGAGTGGATTCATTGGAAAGGGAAGGAAAGGGAAGGCCAGAAACCAGCTAACCTTTCTCTCCTTGTCATCGAGACAGTTCTTGATCGCAGTGGCCCACTCACTCAGCTCCTCTTCGTTATCACAGGCGACATCGTGGAATGAGTTCCCGATGGTCATACGCAGAGCCGGCTTTTTGTACACATCGCGAAGTTTAGTTACTGTGTGGGTCAATTATAGATGGCAACGGTCACCTCAAGCGGACAATTATTAGTCTGGTGGTAATCAATGAAAATTATAAAAACGACTGTCGAAAATGACTGTCGACCTTTATTTGATATAAATTTACTATATTTTTACATGTCAATTTGTCATTGTTGATTGATATGTGTGAAATTGTAGTTAAATGATGAATCGGAGACTTACAGATATATCAACAAAGTAAATAAAGGAGTTCAAATTATTTCACAAGCTCTTATTTTTTGTATACCAAAAATAAAATCAATTATTCATTAACTTTGTTGTGATCAAGTTATCAGCTATTCTGTGGTGAAGACAGTGACTTTTGAATGACAAAATATTTATACTTAAAGTATGTAATATAGTAAATTTAAAAAGATTGTTATTATTTTTTAATTGCAAACACTGTCTGAAATAACAATATTAAATGGTAAAAGTTTATCAATTCAAAAAACCGTTATGGCAGCCATCTGAGTGATGTAAAACATTATAACGTTCTCATTGACTCAATACAATATTAATTTATTCCAACTCACCAAAATATGTCAATAATACTGTCAATTACAACATATTAATACTATCAGAAGGAATATCCACAACATCGACTTCAGTACAAAACAAGTATAATTGTAAGCCAATACTCATGAGAATAGTAGAAATTATTTATTTAATTAATCCACTAATAATAATATTAACAATTACAAATATAATAAATCTGATGCGAGACCTTTTGCTGTAACAGATACACATTTTTGAAAGGTACATATTATATTCAGCAATAGTAGCACAATAATCATGGTTAGTAAGATCATTTTAATTTAGTGTTGCGCGCGAGGATATGTTACGAATTTAAATAGCAACATATTCCCTGTTTCAGGGATATTATGATTGCATAACACCAAAATATACAAAAAATTATAGACAGAACTTTTTATTAATAACTGACAAATGGGCCGGGATATTTCATGCGGTTTAACCGAAACCAGAGGAAACCATAAACTATTAGTTAATACACATGCAAATTTGTAATAAACGCAGTTTCAAACAAATACGGTACAACTAAAATACGCCTCCAAATTGAGAAATACTATTTTCAAAGGGATAAAATTCTTAACTCACAGTGAACTTGTTGAATATTGACCGTATCTGTAGAAATAATACAATGTAATCACAGTATACTACTCTTGTCCTGTAACAGTAGGCTGGTGATGAATTTATGAATTATCATAAATAACCAAGATAGAAATGAATGTTCACAGATATAATAGATAGAAGCCCTCAGTGTCACGTGTTTTCTCACCAGAAGAGGAGTCCAGTAGGACTATACAACCGGTTTCCAGGGTTCCGAGAGGATGATTACGTTCATACTTTTTGTCCTCGTCCTTGCAAACCTCCTCAACCAGGTAGGCTGGGAAACGTTTGTCCATTTGACCATCAGCGGTATCACCGAGCAGTTTGCAGCTGTTCTGTATGGGGCGCACGTTGAAGATCTCCGTGCCCTTTTGAAAGCATAGCTCATCGGAATGTTTGGCGAAGTAATCGTATTTTGCCACAAAACGGGTCTAGATAGTATGAAAAAGCGCAAAACAACATTTTACTTTATTTCAAAATACTTATCATAAAGTATTTCAAAAATATTTGTCATGATATAAAGAAATTTAAATAATGAGATTTAACTATAGAGATTTCATTAAAAGATTTAATAGAAAAAAAAAATTAAATAATATTTCTACAATTCTATTTTTTAATTTATAATCAAATGTTAACTATTTTATTAGATTATGAATTTATTGTTTAATGTGTTAAAATGAATTATTTTTCAAAATAAACAGTAATATAAATTACAATAAAATAACAAAAACAAAGAAATCTATGGCTATTATTCGATTTTTTTGGAGTCAAATCAAATATCAGTCATTTAAAATATTTTTATTTGAAGTTATGTCCACAGGCACTTTAATGATTTCAATGATTTCAATTATTTTAATCTATTATTTATTTAAACAACGATATTCTAATTTACTCTTGTTCGATGTATAGAGCAGTTAATTATTTCCTGTAATTTTTATATATACGTCCGATTCCGTAAATATATATGATGTGTCATATTGTCAAAAGCCTGTGACACATACTGCCTTCACACACCCGCTTTGGTTGGCGTTCTTTCTCGAGATGACTCAAATCGGTGTATTGACTGATCATTTTGTCTTCAGCGTCCTCCTCGGATTCTGCAGTCAAAGACTGGAACAACACAAGAGAACAAGAGACAGCTGTCTGGTAGAGGACACATAACAAAGGTTACACCGATATAAGACACCTTAGCACTGCATTCAGCGGTTATTACATATTGTGTATATTGACAAAGCCGGATATTGATTTTAGTTCTTAGAAAATAAGATAGTTATTTTTTTAAATATCATCCAAATAAAGTACTAATGTCAAATTTAGTGTACACAGCGTAAAACATTTACTAATTATATAAAAATAATCCATATTTTCATTAATATATAATTTGTTCTATAATTTTAAAATATTTTTAAATATTGATTATTATTTTTTAAAATTATGTAGCAAAACAATATAAATATCTAAACTATATATTATTAACGTTCTTAGTCTAGATATAAACAACTCAATGCATTACGAAAGGTAACATCTAAAACTATTGTGCCCGTTACAGGTATTTACTGAGTTACCATAACTTATCTAAATTAATGTGAACTATTTTTAAATATGTAAAACACGATTAGGATCCTCAGCTAATATACTAGTAAGTATGACATAGAACATTATCATTTGAAATAAATCACCAACAAATGAATTCCGAATATGAAGTACTGAAAATCAGTACTCAGTAAGCATTAATTTAAACGTGTCATAATATATAAGCCGATCATCTGGAATTAAACTACAATAAAGCTTAAAAAAGAGCAGTACTTTAAACTAATGCTAAATAAATCCTTTTAAAACTTTATTTCTCTCTTTAATTATAAACTGTTTTTTTGAGTAGAAATGGAACACTAATATTGAAAGTATACTTTTGGTGAAGGATTTTAAATAAGATAGCATTCTTCATCGTCTTACAAAATATGTTTCGTTTTGATGAATTTGCAGCGACAAAACCTTAGATTGTTACAATACTAATTTCACTAACACTTCAGTTTTACTTCAGATGTAAAAAAATTTTTTTACCCACTGCAGCTTCTCTACTTATGGCGCGTGATTTAACTGAATTTTTACTAATTCCTTTTTTAATTCTTATCAAATTACTCCCTTGTTTCAATATGATAAAAAATAAATTCATTAACACGAATGAAATTATTTATTTTTACATTTTCCAGTAGGTGAAAAACTTAATGGGCTTCACTTAAAAAAACCATACACAAACAAAACATTCATACCGCATACTAATCACATAGAAACATTATTATAAATTTTAACATATTAATAAAATGTATATCAAATTATATGAAAATTAATTTAATTTTAAAAGCTAAATAAAAGCAGGTAAATTTACTATGATAATCAATACACGTGATTTAAATTTGATAAAACTAAATTTACACAAATAAATATTTAAATATTTTAAAAAAATATATATTTTTTAAATAAACAGAAGTATAATATAATATCAACGATAATAATATAGATTATCAATATAATCAATAAACGAAAATATCATTATGTAATCTAAAGTATAAGTTTATTTAGATATATGTTATAAATTTATATTTAATGATAAAAAACCAACATGTTTGACATAATTTAGTATATTTTCTACTAATTCAATTTGTTGTTAAATACTTTGACTTTATCGACAACTGAATATTTTAAATAAACAAATTTTGTTTCATATCATGTCCAAACTAATTACAATTATTATTTATTAATTCCTTAAAACAGCGTCATACCACATAAATAACAGTTGTGGTCGTACGGCCTACTCCTGACCAACATGTAAAAATAGTTTCCATACTGAGACAAACAATACTAGACAGCTGCAACAGATAACATTTCTGTTAAACATTTCAACTTGAAACTAATTACAAAAAAAGCTGCCCAATTCTCACGAGGCCAAGAAGCTGAATGAGATCCATGTTAACAGCGTATCGAAGTCGAACTTGCTGGTAGATGTAGTGCCGTTTGTAGTACTGGATGAGACTGACAAGACCAGGGAAATTGGCCCCACCGATGCTGTACTGGAATCCGTCGAAGATGATAGGACAGTGGTGGATCGTGTCTTCCCCTCTGCATGCGTGGTCAATTGACAAAACAGGGGATTCATTATAGGAAATGACACACTGTACAAGACTACATACAAGTAATAATTGCTACATGGTATTATCAATACAGATTATTTTACTTAAAAGTTGAATACATCTAAAATAAAATGTATAGTTATACCTTGTGCAATATAGATCATTTCAAATTATTATGTATTATGGATAACCTAAAATGTAAAAAAATTGATAACAATTGTAAATAAAGAAAGTAATAATTAATTTAATGCAATATAACTAAAAATATTACAATTAATAACAAAGAATGCAATAAAAATATTCTATTAACACTAAACAATTTTACAAATATTAATTTTCGAAAATACACTATAATATATTGCATTTAGTGTACTTTTAATAATAATACATTTATACATTGAACGTTGCAGGATAATATATTGTAAAACATCTCGTAGCATACGATTTAAGAATTATTGTAAAATAAAATTATTCAAATATACTAATTATCCAAAATATGATAAAAAGACATTTTATATATAATTATATTGTTCATTACAATAATCATTATAGTCGTTATGGTTACCACATTATAATCAAAGTGTGAGTGGGAAAGGATATATTTATGTTATATCATTAATAATATATTAAAATATACAATAACCTGAAATGAGTGGTTTTCAATGTAAATAATCTAAAGGCTCACACACACGAGGAGACTACCCGACTGGCAACTAGTTGACTGACTGAGTTGATGAACTCGAGTTGCCAGTCGCTACTCTCCAAAACCCACACAATCAACTGGCGACTGACAATTGGCCAATTGACTATCGCTAAAATGACACCATTTAACGGGACTTTTTAATTAAATAAATATTTAACCATATATTGTAGATTTAATATTCTAGTCTATTTTTTTTAATTGGCTGCTATTATTTTTGGTTATATAACATACGTTTTATCAAAACAAATATTATATGCAGCTATTAATATTTAATAAACGTAAAAAACTGCAATATTGGACACTGCTTCACACATGCATCTCATTAGAAAATTGTCCTTAGAAGAAGGATCAGACTACAAAAATGATATTTGAATGGATAACGCTACATTTGATATGATACTTAATTTCTAACATTAGACAATTATGCGAGATCCAATTAGACCTGCGGAAGGATTTGCAGCGACGATGCGCTTTCTAGCAACGCGCTGTTCTCATAAAGAATTGAAATTCGGAACTAGAATATCACCTTTTCGGTCTGCACCAGCTAACTTCCAAATTTGAATCTTTTCTACCAGTTTCGACCAAGTTAATTTTTTATATTATTTTGTGATTTCGATACAGATTATTTTTAACCAGCAAGAAACCGCGGAAAAATCTATATAATTATGATTTAATTAATTCCCGCGTCATTTCGTCATCAAGTTCTTTTACAGATAATGGCATTTTTCAGTGATAGAAAATATAGAATAAATAAAAATATATAGGTTATTATAATGAAATATTATGAAGTACTGATATACTAGTATACTGTATAATATAATTCCAAATAATTATATAACTTCACAATAAAGCCGATCGCCAGTTGTCAGTTTTTCAACCTTCCAAATACTTTGAGCAACTCAGCACGTTGCTGCTAAAGCCCCCACATACGTGAAAACTCAGTCGGTCAACTAGTTAGGCTTATATCTCTACGAATCCAATTAGAAAATTCAAATAAGCCAATGATATGTGTTAAGTTTATCCAGTATCGTGGGCATCATGACATTAATCGATAAACAAAAATTGTTATTACATATTTAAATGTTTAAAAAACGAGTGTAAACTTTAAAAAATAAAGTCATCGTTTTTTGACATAATGACTCAGCATATATGTTTACAGGGGAAAATATAATACATGCGTAGGGCCTATTCGGTTTCAGAGAAAAATAGGATTTTAAATTAAGAAAATTAAAAAAAAAAATTAAAAAAAATTGTTCTCAAAAGACTTCAGTGTGATAAAATAACAGCCTCTGGATAGAAAAATAAATAAAATTAACATATTGATAATTTTATTATATAAAATTCCATAGATATCAGGTTATAACAAGCGTGCATAGTTAGTACATGAGCAGAATCGATGTGCCTATGCGTATTTAGTGCGTTATTCAATCGTAAAATGAACGAGTAGCTAGCATTTTACTGGAAATATAGAGTTATTAATATAGAGAATACACCAAAGCATATTAATGAACGAGAGGTAACATTAGGAAAATTTGTAAAAAAATTATAGAAGACACATCTCGCATGTCATACTAAATAATATACTATAATATATAATCTCTATACAGCCTTTTGCTTAATAACGAAACTACAGCACATGGAAACTGTTACATATAATATGTCATTAATATTTCATAAGCTATTCATAAATAGTTAGTATATAGAGTTTGACCCCGGTTGGTAACTATATCCATGTCTGTTTCAGTCAAAATGCGAGTCCCATAATATTATGATAACAAAATGCAGGCAGAATTCATTAACAAATTATAGATAGCATTATTATTATAAACTATTACAGAAGTTGTCACTAATAATGTTAATTAATACTTTAAGTAAAATTGAAAGTCAACCCCGAACTTACATAACTGCTAATCTGTTTCATATAAAGAGAAAAACATAAATCAATAGCAATATATCATTACGTGACATCTAATCTAAATTTATAGAATTCTCCTAAATATAGTTAATATATAATATAATACATACAATACATAATATGGTTGTAATATATGATGTTACTATAACCAATTATAACCAACAGAACAACATTATTCATTCATATTTGTTATAATATAAATAATACTATTAGTAACGAGCATATAGGAAAGTATGCGATATTTCAATATAACTGAATATTTCTTGAGTTTTTACAAACCTTTTTCCCCATGATTGCAGTGAATTATGATGAACTCAACTACATTTATCAACAAATATTCAATAATAGTAACACATTTCACAGATATGTAGTTGTTATATTCAGCCAAAAAACAATTGGATTAAAAAATAACTAACAATAAGTTATTTCTCTACAGTAAACAGCCGTTAATTTCCGGACAATCAGTCAAATGAAGGAATCTCACACCGCGCTATAGTTGGGCTACTATAAAGGTCCCTCCTCTCTCTATCATGTGATTAACCTGGCTTGCTGAGATTCCGTGAAATGGTCCCACTCCCGACCCAATGGAACAGTACCCGACCCAGTGGAGCAATGTTAAACAAAATAATGTTATTTAGTATCGCATGCTAGCTCCAGGCTGTTCCCTGCATAGGATTGTCACTGATACAACTAATAACCCCCATCAGCAAATACATTTTTATAAAAACAGATAATAAAAATGCTCTGTGGGAACACATTTACATAATATAATATGTAAATTTGTATCGTATTTATTTACTGTATTGTAATTATATATTAAATTGCAATTTATGTTTGTATTGCTGCTAATTTACCATTAGTCGATGAAACTGGAACGACCCCAATTATCTAAAAAATGATTTTAATCAGCGACCATAATGAACAGTTCGATGTCTTTGACGGCGTTTTATAAAACCTAAACACAATTGCGAGCTATATATAGAGGTTTTCATGGCGGCTAAAATATATTTTTTTAGAATATCTTTAGAGAATAATTAACCCATTTTGATAGAGTACTCAAAGTGAAACTGAAGTTAGTAGCTTGAACTTGTACAATAATAAAACAAAATAAATATTTGTCAAAAATGTAATTTTCTAAAATAGAAACAATACAAAATTAGTTTTTTTAATAAATAATAACCCTTCGTACGTGGAGGGTGGTATGCAAATTTTTGTTTCAAAGAAATTAAGTTTTTGATTGAACTATAAAACGTATGACACTGATTTTTTTACTCAGTGGCTAAAATACTTTTGTCTAACTGAAAAATATAACAGAAATAATTTATAATATATTTTAACATGCCAGAAAAATGGTGTTATTATTTATCCATTTTATACACCCCATGGTACACCCCATGGGTTTTAATCATAAATTATATCCATTTAACTTGATTATTAGAATTATTTATTAAAATAACCATCAATTTAAAATAATACTCAAATAACATTTATACTACTCATAGCTTGTTTGTATAAGTAGTATAATTATAAAAATATATCAACAAATATAGATGTTATGATCTGGAATCAGATGCAAAACGAATCAAGTCAATTGGTTGCATTGAACAAAAGTTATAGCATTTATTGTTGAATAGTTTGTGTATTTAGCATATAATTATATGCACATTTTCCTATAGTTTTCATAACTGGAGTTTATTACGTGATCAGGTCATAAAAATTATACCAATCGATTAATGTTTTTGAACAGTCTTTAGGAGGTATCTGTATACCAAATTTCAGCTTAATCGGATGATAGAAAGTTTGGTTTTCCAGGGGGGTAAAATACCCCCCCCCCCTCCACGTAGCAAACCCTTACAAAGTATGTCCACGTACGAAGGGTTAAGTACACTCCAGAAATCAGAATGACAACGGTTATTCCTTTTATCGAAATGTAAGGAACAAATGAGCCCTAGTGGAGGACTTATCCAGACTCTGACTTCAACTGCCACAATAAAATCCACTAAATTCACTATACTGTCTACCAATAGGTGGTATTATTTGAAGACTGAGAATTTTCAAAATGAGATGAACAATCCACCCAGCTATGTTAAATAATCCGAAAAAGATGTAAAGTCGTATACCCCCAGGATGCATTTTACAACACAATGAAGAACGGAGTATTTTCTAACGTTTGATAAAAAATAGAATATAAATCTGTATATCTAATATTAATTTATATATAAATCAGTATATTGCTTACAGGATCATATAGAATATGCATCAAACTTTCTTTTGTCGTATTATTTTTCAGAGTTGAGCAATACGCGTAATATAATTATTTGATCGTACAGCTGTATACGTCTCTGTTGACGTTTCTGATACTTTCATAATTTTACTATATATGCAGAGTATACGTTTGAATAGTTTTTTATATGCCTAAGTATAAAATAAAAACATTACGCACTCTCAAAATGAATTTAATAGTATATTACGCCACACGAATTGATTGTTTTTACTCACGCTAATTTATTTTTGCTCACGCGGCCGAAGGCCAAGGGAGCATATTAATTTGAGTGAGTAAAATTATCAATTCAAGTGCGCGTAAACGTTTTATGCCACAACTATATTATAAGA
>JAUZND010004363.1:0-11748 GCA_034780555.1 Coelogynopora nodosa
TTTTTATTACTGAAGATAAACTCCGAACCACCTGGAATATTAAAGATATCATGTTCATGATCATCTATGCAAAAAATCTACCATAGACATAAATATCTTTTTAAAGATTTATTCTGGCGAGTTCAGGTTTTTAAAATGGTAATTTTTAATAGAAATAGGTATGTTAACTAACGATTTCTCTGGTTTAAAAAAATATCTATGGTTGATATTTTGCATAGATGTTATGATCGTGAACATGATATCTTTAATATTCCAGATGGTTTGGAGTTTATCTTCACTAATAAAAAAGTTCCAGCTAGTTTGGGTTTTCTGGCTAGTTTGGGAAATACAAATAACCCAATTGGTGGGCTCAAATGAATGTTATGTTATGTGAATGAATGATATGAATGAATGTTATGTCAGATGCATCTACCATTTAGTTGACTTGGCCATCTGAATGGTAATGTGAGAACCTACAGTTTAGAGCATTTTTCAGTATAAATAGTACTATATTTTCCCAAACAGTAAGCACTTTCAAAGGTTAAATTGTAGATGCTTGTATTTTTGACTAAATGGTTAAAGCATTGCATTAAATTTTGTTTACATATACACAACAATAAAAGGAAAACACATTGGATAGTTCTTAAATGAATATGACAATCCAAAATTATAATTTCTTCTCGAAATTATATTACAAATATAAATATAAACAAAGATGTTAAAAAAATATATATTGCCATTGGAAAATTATGCTACTATTATAAAAATAATGTAATGTTTGTTAAACTGATTTGAATGCAAATTTTAATCAATATTTAAAAAAATTATGAAATCTAACTGTTTTTTAATAAAATACTTCTATAAATATATAGACATTTCTAGATATGTCTTGCTAAAGTTATTTTTTTAAGCTCAACAAAGTGGGGTCTCTGCACATTTTAAAACCCAGCTTATTGATATTACAATCACTATGGATCCCTATATACTATATTAAACTATCTAACACATTACAGTTAAATATACTGTACCACGAGTATTACAAACTCTAAAAAGTTACTGCCATATCATATTTATATTTTTAATATTGATTCTATCTATCACTGTCACTCTATTACTAACTCTCCTGGAAATGATGGAGTGATTACAAACATTTTTCTCTACAAAAATGGCATCATTTGTTTTCAAAATAATGATAAATATCACTCAACCCACTCACTTATTTATATTTTAAAATTAAAAAAAACTAAACTAACACTAAATATTTAGGATTACATATTCTTAGTTCATATAGTTTATGAAAAAGTATGTTAATTATTCAGTTTAAATAAGGTATAAGGGGCTGTTCATGCTTTTTACAAGGCTTTTTGACCCCCCTATCCCCCCTTGTCACACATATACATGTGACTATAAGTAACTATATAGTCACATTTAAAGAACCCCTTCCAAAATTATGCCAAATTTTAGCAACTCTGTTCAAAAATAAAATGTTAAATGTTTTTATAACTGCTTATTTTTGGCTCTCAATACAAATGTATATCTATATTGTAATACTTTTTATACCTGAAATATTTCACTTATCTGTATAAAATCTATTAAATACATTAACACTTTTTTTATATAATATGCCAAAATATAATGATGTCATATTTCCCCTATTCCACTAATACCCTTTGCATCCTCTACATCACATTTGTCACATTTTCACACCCACTTGAGTGTAACATCATTTAAGAAAACAGGCCCTAATGAGTTTATTACAATTAAAAAAAATAAATTCATATACATGTAATTTTTTTAGATTGAAAATTTAATAAGATAAATTGCAAACTGACAATAACACAAAATATAGCTTATTTTTCAAAAATATAATAAATTAAGAAGTTATTCAAATTTATGATGTTACATGTTTATATAAATTTACATGCTTATAAATACTGATAGCAAAAGTTTTCAAATATTTTAACTTTTTTAAAGAATAATATATAAGTTACTAAATGAACAGGAAATGTGACATCCCACTTGTTGTTAACCAACTCCCCCCTTTGTCATGCATCATTGTGATGATTTAAAATTGAAATTAAAATGTTTTGGTCATCTCTGGATATCATAAATCCATGCAAATATCTCAAGCTACATGCAATGCAATTAATAATCATAAACATTTAGTTTATTTGAACAATTAAAGCTATAGCTCATGACATTATATTACAATAATGAACTGCAGATTTCTTTAATTCAAACCATAACATGCACAATGTGAAGTGCATTATAATGAGTATATAGAGGCATTGCATTAGGAGGCATATTTCAGCATGAAACCAATTCAGAAAGCTATTAGAAAGTGGTGTCATTTTAAACTACTGCTGAACTAGTAATAATTTATATGTCTATAGATGTTTTATAAAATACACAATGAAAGGGAATAAGCAGGAACAGTTCAGGCATTTTATGTTCTTTTCAGGTGAGCTTTTTTGAGGTGTTCTTGGTACCCTACTTCATCAAGGTTTTCCATTTGGTTTCTATAAAAAATAATATGATACTTTAGACAATGTTTATGTGGTATTGTCTTATTTCCTACATGTGGTTACTTTTCCTCCATTAGGGTGGCTTATTTGAATCATACCCCATGCTAGTCTACAACATGTGGTATATACCTATTGTAACCACCTTCAGTTCACCTAGTGTGACTAAACTGAGTCATATTCCATGCCAGTCTAAAACATGTCATACATTATAACTTTTAGGTGCACCTATTGTGTATTTTCTAATAATTTGTACTGCATGTTTAATACCAAATATAGAATATCTAGTATATTTCTGGCTGAGCCATACTCCATTGTCACATGTAGAGAAAAATATGAAATAGTAATTTAGTTTTTTTTAAATTTTAATAATTTTGCTATATTATTTCTTGTCAGATACATACATAAAATCATAATAAACTAAAATACACTTTATATAATATGTGCATAGATAGTTATTCTCACTTTGTTCGTGTTATATCTACTAATATACCTTCGATTATCTTGCTATATGTGTGTAAAGATTGAAACTTCTCACTTATTCTATGGTTTTAGATTAAAACATTCTATGTCTGAATTTATATTATATTATTTGAATTTAAATAATATTTAGCAATTATCGTTCTGTCAAGTTGTTCGGTAAGTTAATTATCATTTTGCTTTATATAGCCTATAGGCTATTGGGACTTTTTTCCAAAAATATAACTGCGTTTTTTATTATATAGATCTGCGTTTTACTCACATGACTAAGTATGAACACTGGCGGTTCATCTGATAAAATTTCGATTTTTTTTTCTTGTAGGCGAGTAGCCATAGTTTATATTTCAATTGATGGTGACAACTTAGCAAACCTCGTTCTATGTAAAAATTACTTCCAGTTGAGACCATCGATCGAGAAACCATTGAAAACCAAGCAGATCTTTCACACACCGGAGTGTAGCTTCGTTTCGCCTTCACTGTGAAGTCACTTTGTATACACACTGTGAAATCTACGTCGTCGTCGATATGTTATAAATGTTCACGGCTGTGGTTGAAGACACGATAACAAGTCCTTGAATAAATTTCTTAGAATAGAGCGAATTCAAGAATGTATTCCATTCACTAATGGGCTAACCAATGGAGCTGTGGGGATCAGCCGCCACACACACCAATTTAGCAGCTCCACTTGTGGCTGCAAACGCCTGCGTACCGTAGGAACTGGAGGAAGGTGGATGGCAGTTGCCTCTAGGAAGAGGAGCCGAGCTTTTGCCTTCACACCCTCTATGATGGCCCAATAGCCATGCAACTCGCTAAACAACTTATCTACAATTGGGATTTTAGCTCATTAATTATAATTATAAAAATGAATATACGAAAGGAAAATAATAAAACTATGTTAGCACCATTTTAATTGAGATATTTGCTTGTGAGGTTAATACATATAATTTTATAAATGAAGAGGTCTTGCTGCTATATAACATGGTTTTAGAACAGGGTAATATAGGCATTGAAAAGGTAACATTTCATAAAACAGAGATTTAAGCATTCATGGCCAATGCCATCGACAGCGCCCTTGCCGTGAGAAGTGGCAAAAAAGTTCCCCTTTATATGCACAACCTTGAATTTTGTGTTTGTTCACTGTCAGAATCCTTTATCCGTATTTTAAAACGTTTAGGGCATTTTAGACATTTGCAAATGCCAAAGTTGAACGACCTTTTCCTACTCCCCTAAAAAGAGTGCTTAGTTTCAAAGGGACTGTACCATCCTTTTTCATCTATCACCATTTTAAGCACCCTTTTTCAACAAGTGTTCATCAAATGCAGCCATATATTAAGTGTACCTTTGTAAGCATTGCTAATGAAATAGAAACTGATTTCTGTCATAATACAGGAACAAACTTAAATTGCAGTTTCATTTTTATAATGTACATTTTTGTATTGCTTAGTCTAGTCGTAATACATTATTTGTTAGTGAATAATGTTCTTTGAAATATATTCAATGTGCATGATGTTTATTTGAAATTAATTTTATATTTTCGGCTATAACATTTAATGTCCTTAATATTGACATTTAATTGTATTTTTAGATAACTGAAAAATGTCTACGAGAAGTAATTACTATAACAAGGACAGGTTGGTATCCGCTTGCTTTATATTCCCCTCCCTCAGTAAAATGATAGTTGCGAAGATACCTCCAAACTAAAACTATAGTTGCGAAGAATATCACAAACTTGAATAGTGCAGGGTTTCTTATGTGTCCTTAAAACCCTGATTCCATTGACTAATTTTGAAATTTAATAGAATTAAAGAACAATAATTACTATTTAATTTATTGTTAAAAATTTTTTCTAGAATACTAAAAAAAATTATTATCTAATTATTTTTTCCAATTGACCCATCGTAAAATACTTTTAAGTGAGAGTTTGTTATAAATAATTATATTCACGTAATTTGATAATCAATAAAAAAAATTGCATAATCCCGGTATGTTATTTAAATTTTTCCTTTTACAACTTCGTTCTAATTTTCCTTGAAGGCACTGAAAATGTTTACAATTTTATTATTGAAAATTCGTAAGAGCCCTGTAGTAATAAGATTATGGATTCGGTACCCCCTCTCTTCAAAATCCACCCATCTTACTATTACCTACTTGCATTTCGCCCTATTGTTCAGTCGGTACATCAACTCAGCCCCAAAGCGCGCCTACCAACAGCGCCATAACAACTACGGCAACAGTCCAACCCTCGGCAGCCCGGCTCCCTATTACGGTGGGAGTGGAGGAGGTGGCTCGGGCTCGAGTTCCCCCAGTTCCGCCTCCTATGTGGCTCGATCGTCTGGCCAGGGGGGTCCCTGTCTCTCGCCCAGTGATGAGTCCCGTTGCTATCTCTGGCGGAGTGAGTTCAGCTGACTTCTATCGATTGTTCGTTCAATTGTCTTCACTTCCACGAACTTCACGGTTTAACGACCTGAAACTTACTGTATATTCCTCCATATATTTGTCGGTATTTAATAAGACTATGTTATACAATAGACTTGAATTTAATTAATCATTAAATTAAACAATTTTATTCGCTTTTAATTGTACCTTATTCGGTGTAACTATCCATAGCATATAGAGATCTAAAAGCATCAATCATCATATCACCGTCAATGTGAATGACTCTTGACGGCGGCTGTAATCTTGTAAATTGAGGTGTTTGAAATTTATTGAAAACTCCTTTCTTATCTGAAATTGTAGAAATTCAAATTCTTCTCTTTGAAATTCCGTTCTATTGGTTACCAACATTAAAAACATAAATGATAAACGCATCTCAATTGAATTATTTCTAGATTTTAGTTGCCTCCCTCACCCCACCCGGGCAGAGTGGAAAGAGTTCGATCGCGAGTGGCACCACCAACAGCGCAACCGACCCGATTTCAACTATTCTGGTGGCGCCTCCCCCAATCCCCCCCAGGGGGGCAGCAGCAGTGTCTACTCCTTCCCATCACCACCGCCGCCCCCCTCCCCGCTCGCCGCCGAAGCAGTGGCCGAGTCCGGCGTGTTCCCTGTGTCGGAGGAGCAGCTGGTGTTGTCGTCGGCAGGTGGCCAGTTCGCCGCCGCCACCGCCGCCGCTACCAACGACTCGACCAGCGCCGTCAACAACACTATCGATGCTACGGCTGTTCCTGCCATTGTTTATGTCGGCACTTACTCAGGTTAGTGAAGCATAACTTTATGAATGTTTGTCTTTGAGGCGTTCTGTTTATGGAAATTTATCAATAATTAGATTATAGAGTTTATTATTTCTCTGGCTGAAATCAGCTGCTATAGTAATATCCATGCATAACTAAGTCAGAATCAAAAATCATGTAAACAGTTTATCAAAATGTTAACTTATATTGTTTTTTATAATAGTAGAAAATCTTTTTAATTTCAAAAATAAAAGTTTTCAAATTAATATATTTCCAGTTGTCTATTTCATTTACTTCATTTTACTTTATTTCATGAGATACAATATATGTTCTTGTTTTTTGCTTTTTGCAGTGTTTTTGTGTTCTTTGGAAGAATTTTTATGTATATTTTAAGAAGATTTGAATTTGTGAACAATAATTACAATTGCTCATAACATAGTGTTATGCAATTATAATCTCATATTTTTATTCTAGACCATAAAAACTTAAAATGGCTTAAACACGTCCTATTTTAATTATTATATTTTACTGATAAATCTATTTCCTCCTATACAATATACCTACCGACCCGCAGTAACATGGTATATTTGTGCACTGCTTCTAACCTCCACCTCCACTACAGCCACACCCCCACTACAACTCCACGACTCTGATCCCACCAAGGATCCCCCTCTAGGAGGTCCCCAAAGCCGCCAGGCCCCCTCCTCTTCCCCTCCCTCCAACCCCTGTACGGCGACAGTCCCCCCTCCTCCCTCTTCTGCCCCCGCGGCGCCACCCCTCTCGCTGCCCTCCTCTGTGGTCGGAGTAGGGGTGTCATTACCACCTCCGGCAGCAGCAGCAGCACTGTCGTCAATGGCAACCAATGCTGCCGGCGGTAGCAACAACAATGCGGCGGTCAGTAGTCAGTTCTCCCCATTGGTGCCCGGGTTGACCAATAACGGTGAGTTTACGGATTGTTGTGCTGCTCTTTCATTGGTTGATCGATTTTAGTGAGATTATTGGATTGGATTGTGTTGTTTTGAAGTTATATTTTGAATATTGTAACTCTAGTTATTATATTACTTTTAACAGGGTTGGTGCGGCAGCCTGGAATTTTGGTAAAAACTTCAAAATCCTTAAAAAGTTCTAGAATTCCAGCATGTTAGCAATATTTTTTAAAAGCGTTATGGAAATTTGCAATGGAGCTCTTCAAAACAATTATTATAATTTTTGTTTTTTGAAATTTTAATATAATATATCCAAATCTTTCAAAATAATTTATCTTCAGTCATATTCAGTTGTTTTTTGCTAAGTACAGTCATTATGACTTCAGGATGTATTTATTGTCAAATATATTTTTGGTTCAGCTAATGCACTTTTTGCCCATTTATGCTCCAGATTAAAAATGCCTGTGAATCGTTCCTTTATTCAACAGTAATTGGAGTGGACTGAAAAATCACCATACAACATCATGGCTGGTGTCCGATTCCAGTTCAAATTATGGGGCAAAATGCAAACTGTGCTCAAAGGTGTTTAGTGTAGCCAATATTGGAGAAGCCTGTATTATGCCTTCATTTTTTTTAATAACTAAGAAATAGGATAAAACTGGTTCTGGAAAATCCTGGAGAAAGTTCTTGAATTAGATTTTCCAAAAGCCGTACCAACCCTGTTGTAGTACTTCTGCTGATGGCACACCATCTTGAATGACTAAATAAATAGAGTTTTCGTAATTGTTGTTATCCGTTAGTGATGTTCGTTTTTGATGTGTAATTTATGTTCATTACATTGTGCCCCATTTCTTTCCCTGCAGAGAAAGGACCAAGAAAAGGGTCGGAAAGTTTGTCTAACCTTGGTCGACAGAGTAAGTGAATAAGTTCAGTAGTGCTGTGTGGAATTAATTGTTTCGGATATTATATGCATACATCTCACAGTCTTAAGATATAAATACAATATCTATAGTTTATGTAATACATAATAATTATGTTATAATGAGATTATTGATTATTATTAACATTATTGATTATTATTGAGATTATTGATATTATTTCGATATTTCATATTGAGTTTTAACATTTAATAAACATCCAAGAGGTTACTAAGCTCTTGCATCATAAATTTATTGAACTTGCATCAGCTATTAAAGTAGTTCTTTTTTGTATTGTGAACGTATTATAATATTTAATATTTTGACGGTGGCCTTGCTTCACTATTCTTTAACTTATAAAGGCGCTGAAATGTAGATTTAAAAGTTTTAAGATATTTTATTGTGCTTACCAAGTTTTGGGGATATGTGTTTATTTGCTATGAACAGTTTATCTCTACGACAACTACCTATTTTAAGAGTGTTGCTATGGTGGTTACTATGGTGGGAGTAAGTTATGACGTTATTTAGACAAAAAGTTTTATCGTCCTATCCCTTTCATTATATATCTTTCTTCTTCAGTTATGTCTATACTACACCAATGAAGAGCATATTTTCCTTAATATGTATAATTTTCATAATTATTTTGAACTACATCTTGTAATATTTATTGTGTATACAGAATAGCCATTCATTCTAACCTAAACATTGATAGTGTCCCCATGTCCTTTCAATGTATTTTCAATATGTGTGCACAGCATTCCAACTGGGTATTTGGCAGTATATTAGTACCATTAAAACTACAACTTTAAAGAGAGCGTGATGTTGCGGTTAGCCTCGAGCTTCGCTTCGTGCATCTGGTTGTAGTAAACTGTTTTGTGCTGTCGTATTGAGTTAATGATATAGGTTGATCTAAGCTGTTGCGTCAAGCCAATTAATCAATATATGATTCCGGTAGCAGGTGGAAAGACATGCTAAAATCCAAATGAAGTCTACAGTCTAATATATCATGATATCTAAACGACAAAGGGAAACAAAGCAACAACAAAAACCCGAATGAATTATTTGTGAGCGCAACTGTGTCGGTAGATCGGAGCGATGTCGAGTTGATAATACTTTTTTCGACACTTTCTCCTACTCTCCCTCCTCCACACCAGGCGAGTCCTCCAGCACCGGGGACTTCTTCTTCACACCGGAGGCGCCCCTCTCCCCCACGGACTCCTGTCCGGCCCTCCCGACGGCCTCAGCGGTGCCCTCCCTGCCCGACTCTGATCTGGCCGCTGCGCTGGGTAAACTCGCCGACTAGAGTGACGGACGATCGACACACTTGCATTGTAGTCGTCTCTATTCATCACAACACGCTATCTAGCTGTCCTATCTGCAAAATCGATTTTATATAATTTTGTATTGATTTCAAAAAGTTATTTAAGTAATCGTTTTTATTTTGGAGACGTCTATCGATCCGGCAACAGCTGATCCTTGTCAATTATAATTTTTTTAATAATTTGGTAGATAGATGGGTTTTTAGTTTTAATAGTTTTTAACACTGCTCACTTTATGATCTGTATTCGTTTTATCGAGATTGTTAATTCGTGAATACTGTTTATAATTTCGAATTATTATATTCTTATAATATTGATTTTCAATTAAATGTTTGCATTGCTTAACATTAAAAATTACACACGTACTTATTACCCCATGTAACAGTGATTTTGCAGATTGGATAGTTTAATCAGAATAGGAACTCTTTGTCATCTATCGTTGTCATATTATTTCAGTGTCGTGTAATGTGTAATCATTGAAAAGGCGAACTAATTGTCTTTTATAATGTTGACCACGCTAAGGAAGGCCGCAGATAGATCCGTATTTTGTTATGACAATATTAACTGATGAAATTCTCAGGATATTATCTTTATCTATACTATATGCGGGAACTCATGTTATGTAATGCCTCGCATTTGTATCAAGTATTAATAGTTACGGAACTTTCAGTGAAATGGTGAATCGTTCATAGTGACCATGTTATATTGTGTTTTTTCTTCTGCATGACTTGAATTTGTATTAAAGACCATTTTTGGGCGAGATCCTTAAAATCTTCCGTTGTCAATTCACTTTTGAAGTTGTTAATCATGTAATGAAAAAATCGTAAGTTTAAAATAAATTAAGATGATTGTTCACAAATTTTCTTCCATATATATATTCTATTTTATAAACATGCTCCGTGAATGATGTGCATCGTCATTTGTGCAAAACGTGCATTTAATGGTTTTCTGTTCTCATTAATGTATTTTCATCCTCAGAATCATTGATCTGTTTTACCCTGACTTATAGCCCCCTACATTTCTTAAAGTACTGCACATTATATATATTTCTCTTTTTAAAAGACACATTTACTCGTTTTTCTATCTTGGCACTGGTCATTATTATGTTATTGTGTACTATTCTTCGTGTCATTATTAATTGGTTGAACAGCATTAATCATAATTTTGTGTCGCTTGGTTGAGTTTTACTGCCCCCCCCCCCCCCCAGGACCTACCTCTTAAACTGAGGCAGTTTTGATCTCAAAATCGATAACGGCCCGCATTGTTTCCTTTCCCCCCACACCCCCACTATCCTTCATACTCGCTAATTAATTACCATTCTGATATTGTTTCTTGTGATTCGATAATCTGTTTTATTTTGTTTTGACGGCTCTATTTTACTTATTAACGGATTACTGGATGTTCCTATACGTATTGTGTTTCATCTTTTTATATTTTGTCTTGTTTTATGACATATTTATTGTGTGCGTGTGTCTTTCTTCATTGACTGTACCCCTGCTTCATATTGCTTTATAAAAAAATTTTATGTGGACAATTTGTTTTTATTGGTAGTTAGCTTAAAGTTATTGTAATATCTAACATTGATAAGTGGATAAAAATATGCCAGCGATCAACTTTTATTTACAGGGGCCGATCCAGAAATTTAATTTAATTGTATTCAAATTTTATAAAAGTTCCTTGGATTATTCCAGTGTTTTAAGCACTAAGGGCGCAATACTAACTCATAGGAGTGCTATGTGACACCCGTAGGGGGGGCTCGTGCCCCCTACCCCCCTGGATCGGCCCCTGATTTACTTTAATAGAAACGATATATATAATATATGCGTTAGTAAAATGTATTGTCGCAATTTTTGCATGACAAGATAACGTATATTTTCGATTAATTGCTCCTTCACAAAAAATTTAGAGGTGGTGTGACAAGTGCCGCGCTGCTTTAATAACAACTTTTTAAATGCTTATTAAGTGTTTTCTGATGCAAGTATATTTTAAAACGTGAAGCGTAAATATATTTATTATCCAACCTGAATCGTCAGCATTGTTTATTATCTGCCGGTATGTCGCTGCGGTCATTTAATACCCTAGTATTTGGTGATACTGTAATAGAGATATTTAAGACGGAAGTATCCCAGTGAATTGATTAAATTTATTCACTAAATGGTATAAATATTAACTGCCACCTTTAAAATTAGTATTTACAATAAATATGCGATAATGGGTATGTTATGCTACTTTAAAAATGAAATTAAGAAGCTTATTGAAATATAAACAACCATTTCTTGTTTTAAATATGAAAACAAATAATTTGTTATTCTTATGTATAAATGAGTTGGCTAAATAGTGGTTATAATGAAATAAACACTTCCGGAATTCTGAGATTTTTAGATGAAAAAATAGAATTGAATTCTTTTATGAAAAATGCAATAAAATGTGTGGGT
>JAUZND010004364.1:0-11747 GCA_034780555.1 Coelogynopora nodosa
GTAAATAAATAATATTATATTAATAAACAATTATATTAAAAGTTGTTCAATAAATACAATTTATTATAAATAAATTCCGTTTCTCAAAATTCTTCAAGAGGTTTCTACGATCTCTGAAAATATGTGGAATTAGTTGAATTTCTAAATTTTTGTCTAAAAAATCAAGAATATGCGGCAATCGCCACTTGCAATAAACTATAAAAAGATTATTCTAAAGGGGTGATATGCATCTATATGTATACCAATATGTATTCATATTGGTAAACGCGTAATAGTAATAATGTTACTATTGGTAATTGGTACCAACAAGACAAGCAAGTCAAATATTATACAAACATCTCAATTTATATTGGTACTAATAAACAGGGATGGTATAAAATACAGTATATTACTTGAAAACCAAAGCTGGGACAAAAACGATAGAACATTTTTTATTCGGATTTATTATTTAAATTTATGACATTCGGATTTCCAATTGTGTCAACCTGTTCTTCATTTTGTTTATTTGGATATGAAAATATTATATTAATATCATGATACATTTCTAGTATTTCATAATATGAAAATAGAATACCGATCTTTATTAATCCTACTAAGCAATGCAAATTATCGATAATATTATAATTTTTGCCTACTTGTTAGCTACCTACGTCTTACTTTTCAAAATCAAATGATTAATTTTCTCAACTTGTGAATAAAATAAAGCTTTTGTTGGATAATTTATTTATGTTGATCTTTTTTTGATATTATATTAACCACTTGGCCCCTGGTATGCAGATGGCAAAAGTGTTGTGAAAGTGCGATTGTAGTCTTATTGGCTCAACAGTGCGATGTGCTCACATCATGTGACATATTCTCATTCCCCACATTTATTTGATGTGTACAGCGCAAAAATAATCTCTTCCCACTTCAGTATTCTCGTTAGTCGCTTGGTATAGTACGCAACACTATGTAGCAGTCAATTTTGTGTACTCTTCAATCCCCAATCTCTCTCTCTCATCCTGTCTCGTCTTGTGCAGTATGCAGCAGCTTCGAGTCAACATGAGTATAGTCATGGCAGCAGTATATAGACACAGATTGAGAGAAGAAAGCAGACCGACTCATAACTCCATCAGTAATATGAACAAGTGGCTCGAAAATTAGACATTTATACATAAACGGCTAATATAATAATTATTATATACTAAGTATTAGCTTGCAAAAGTAGGACATAATAGAATCTGTAATTATATAATAGAAAACAAAAACTATGACATAATAAAAATATATAATACCTACGGCTACTATAACAATATGTCATGAGAAAGTATGTTTCTGTAATCATGTATTATTATCCGTTAGCTGTACAACGTATTATTTTATGCGTTGCAATATTTTTTCCTTATTATTTTTCTGATTCGGTACTCATTACAATCAATAGCACGTGATTGCTTATATTGGGGAACAAAATAGCGGCTACGTGTGTTATAATTGTCGAAATAACAATTAATACTACGTCCTAACGCGTTAGAATTTTAATGTAACTAAACTTCACTTTTTATCTTGTACCATTTGCTTCGACTACCGCTATAATTAACTAAACCAGAAGCTTATTATAAAATGCGTTAAAATGTATTTCTACCCCAGTGTTTAATTCACTGTTAGAAAGATACACAAGATTATATTAGAAGGCCAATGAGATTACAGCAAATAAAATTATACAAACGATGGCACAGTGCCAGAGTGTATGAGACAAAGAAAGAGAGCCGAGGGGTAAAGATACTTAGTTAAACGGCTCTCGGCTCTCTTTCTTTGTCTCATACACTCTCTGGCACTGTGCCATCGTTTCTCTTTGTATAATTTTATTTGCTGTAATCTCATTGGCCTTCTAATATATAATTAATATAATATATAAACTTGTGTAACTTTCCTCCATATATAAATGTAAGTGTTTTTTTATTATATACTCACTTTATACTCTATTCAATAAAGTAAAAACTAATAAAAATTCATTTAAAACATGGTAGTAAAACATGTTACCATTGAACTAATTTTAATTGAATCGTAATTTAATTTATAAAAATATTTATGAACTGAGGACGAATATATTTCTTACGGCATAATAAAAAAATTCCAATAAACCTCATAGTCATATCGTGATATTTATAACTTTGTTTCTTAAACTACAAAATATGGCGCAATGATTTATATTTCATTTAGATACAATATGTTAAACATTAAAAATATATTAACTTTATTATTATATTATCAATATTAACTATATCATTAGTTAATATATCAAAATTTTAATGTATAATTAATAAATTTAATATATTTGTAAGACAGGGTTTACAGTGTCCTTATTTTCTACCCTAAACAAGCACATATTCTTTTTAAAAATAATAAATTTAATGTTTATGCAAAGCGTTGATCCTTAGCACTAAGGAAGAAAGAATGCGTTGCATAATTATTAATTATAACGCATTTTAAATAGTTCCTTAACCAATCCTTAGCCATAAGGAAAAATAATGTCCTTAAATTAAGGAATGGTTGCAACGCGTTTAGGAATTGCACCGGGCCAGAAAAGCTAGAAAATATTTTTTAAGTACACTTACCAAATTGGACACATTGTCGGTCGATTCTTTGAGCCAATTGCCCAAAACTGTCATGTGGTCCATCGTGGCCATCGGAAGGACGACTGGAAGTTGGAGTTGGAGGCCTTTTTGAACAGAGATTGCACTCAGCTTCCGAGATTGCTCCCTGAGTAGCACCTTGCACTCCATGACCTCTGAGAGAACCACCCGCTCGTGATTTTTTATCAATCCTGAAATAAAAACTATAAGTAAAAAATTATGTACATGCAAATACATATTTACAAGATGCCACTATTTTTTAATAAAAAACAACTTTCCACTATAAAGAAAAACTCAAAAAATTGATGTTATATGTGTAAAGGTAGAATACTCAGGCCTGCCAACCTCTTAAGTCGAAAAACCGGGACGAAAGTTGTCCACTTTGGTAATTCAAAATTCCTCCAAGAGATATATATCATGTACATAACATATATATTTTTGTAATATTTAACATAGACATAGGTACACATATAAATAAGGCATGTAACTAGGTATCGCTACGCACATATGCTAGAACAACAAATTTGGGGAAACGAAGTATTTTATGTACAGTATGTATTAAGTATGACTAAATTAAAACTAAAGCTGATAGCATTGAGTTATATGACGAGAATAATAAATATTATAACAAATTATACACTATCTTAATACTATCATAAACACTTTTATTTTCCGACTTAACCGGGACAGCCCCTAAAAACTACTGATTCAGATTAAAATATTTCAAAGTGATAAATTGTTACATTTAAAATATATACAGTATCAAACATAATGTAATAGGAACATGTAATTATAATAGACAACAAATTAAAACTACGACCAAATCAAAATATATATTACTATGTAATTAGTAACTATAAATGTTACTAGCAGTTTGTTAAGTGCTTTTTTTAAGAAAATATATATTCTAGGTACAATTTCGTAATATATAACAAAATGCGATTCAATTCAGAAAAAATCTATAAGGCTATTTTACTCATTCCTTATCAATTATTGGCTCCAAATATTATTTTATAAGATGTATGTGCAATAATTTTTGGTATGAAATCTACGACTTCATATTGAGTAGTAAGTCTTACATACTTTATATATGTGGCATTCATGTCCGGTAGTCTATTACAAACAATGCAAATAAAAACTCCATATAAATCCATTTTTTAATATATACCTTTTAACTGATCCATTTGTGATTGCGGGATTAATTGCGGGAGGACTGGCTCAGCAGTCGATGTTGTTTCAATTGAACTCTAAAATCAATTAATACATAATTGTAATTAAGCATAATAATAATCTGAAAAGTTATTCATGCAGGTTTTTTGACATTTAATGAACAAAGGATGTTTACCGCCACCCACATCCTAAAATATAATACACCCAATAAAAAAATTAGGACAACATTTAAATATTATAATGTCTGTATTATATAGATATTTTCTTTTAGATCATTTGACTGGTCCAAATAACATCTTTATACATCCAAATAAATCTTTATGAACCTATGTTATCCAAAATATCTGATCAGGTCAAAATGGCATAAAAATAAGCATTTCCTTTACATAGTAATATTTTGAATTTTGACTCTGGATCACGTGATCAATCAAAATGGATCATACAAACTACTTCTACTGATGAAACTTACCGTAGATAGACCGTGCGTGGCGACCGGAACACTCTTCATAGTACTCTGAAACACGTATACAACATCTTAATTAACCAGTACCTACATTGCAGATAGTATTTTAATTAACTTTCATGAACAGCAAAAATAGATTAAACAAGTTTTTTCTTCTGTCAAAATAGCAAGTAAAGTCAATAATTATATATATATATATATACAAACTAACTATGGTATCCACTAAGCAAACACAACAATACCCGTAAGACACAACACAAAACATGAAACAACAAGAAAAAGGCTAGAACAAATAAAACGTGAAACCCATAAAAAACCTAACAAAACACTTTGTTTATACAAAAAACATGCACAATTTCACTGATCATCTTTTGATGTTACTTTCATCAAGATCAATCTAGAATCGAAGCCTTTTAAAAAAAGCAAGGAGGAGACCTTTCATTTTGACATAATTTCTAAATGTTTAGTTCATACTCTTTTTAGAAAAAGAAAAAAATTCAGGACATTTCTAGAAAATGTTATGCCATGTGAAACCATCCTAATTGGAAAAAAACATAAACTAACCATAAACTATTTTGCATAGAGAAGGATTTAATTACACATATAAACTTACATTCAATATGGGCAAATTCTCCGGAAATAAACCGTTATCACTAGACGAAGAAGAAGAAGACGAAGAGGAGGATAACGGTTTCCTTTTCTTTTTTGTGGGCTGCGATTCCTCAGAAAATCGAAGATTTGCCTTCCTTTTTCTCCGGACTCCATAATTGGTCGTTCCCCCATCAGTCTCATCATTCACTTTCTGCAGGCGTTTACGAGCCTCCAACTCTGTAGCTGAAACAAAAATATTTGTGGCCAAAGTCAATGCTTATGCATTCGGATGGAAATCATCCTACATTTCCATGTAAGTACATTCTAATTAAAATGTGTATGTTGGATGCTGGCAACATGGAATAATGATGTTATAATATTTTCATATACATAATTAATTAACAGTGAAATAATTAGGCTCAATAATTTTTCAAGCAATGACAAAATATAAATAAATTAAACATTTATTAAAATTTGTAATTTGCAATTATAAAATGTGTACATTTGTGAAATATATTCTTTATTTAAAATAAAACCACTGTTAAAAATGGTAAGCAAATAATATATGTCCTATTCATACAAACAGATGTTAATAATTAGCAAGTTTATTATCATTTTGGTTACCTAGTAATATTTAAATTTAAAAAATAGCTGCTAATGGGAGTTACATAATCAGTTGTTAAAGGAAACTTTGTGTACAAGCATCTTACATTTTGTCGAAATTATTCTAATGGGAACCTTCTCCCAGGTGCACAACAGCCCCTCCACTGATGTTGGAGAACAGTGATCCCGCATCTTTTGAAGAGCATTTAAATCTGGGAACATACAAAAACTTCTGCCCCGAAGCCACACTGATGAAATTATGTCAAACACTTGTTCCGTAGTAAATTCAATCACTAGGAAGTCACCCATAGCCTGAAACAGACGACACAATATATAATAAAAATTCATTTACATTCACATATTTTTGAAGACACCACAAATTAACATTATTAACCCTAGAACGTAGTTGGTGTTACAAAAGTACCAAGTATTAGGATAAATGTAAAGCTTGTAAATAGTAATTTTCACAATTTACTTTCTGAAATATTATATATAATATATTAAATTAATATATTATAAATTATATCTGTTTTAGTGAAATTCAAAAAAATATATACAGGGTGACCGCGCTTTTTTACCCCCAAAACTAAAATGTCTGTACTTGGCTGATGAGCTAGTGTCTGCCTATTAGCCAACGACCACAATCCTGATAGTAATGTATGGTTTAAAACCGTAAGTAGTTTCATAAAATAAAAATTTAACATTATCAAGGAATGTAAAAATTAAAATAAGACATGCATTACTTGTATGTATTATAAACCACTGTTAAATTGATCTAGTAATAGAAGTCTAACACAATAACTTGTACCATAAAATTCAACTATAACATTATCATTTAAAGTAGTGTAAAAATAAAAATTAGAATAAGATATATGTAATACTTGGAAAATAAAATAATGTAAAATTATTTAGAAATATATTATAAACTACTAACAAAAGTTTAAAAAGAGTAGGTTGTATGATATCAAAATTTTTGGGTGATAAAATAATATAGATTAATAGAAACTTATTATCAAACAAATAAAAAACTGAATGGTGGAAAACATACATGAGAAAAAATAAGAACAATATCTTGTAAATAATTTTATTTATCTTATTCAAATATAATATTAACACAAACATGCACAGGGAATTCGCGTTCGGATCTAGGACATATGATATAATAAAAAATGCCTAGCTTTGCAACTCTTCAGCACAGTTTTTTGATTTCTAAAAATATACAAATAATAATATACACCAATACTGGAATATATATGGAACCATTAGTAACTAGGACATATGATATAATAAAAAATGCCTAGCTTTGCAGCTTTACTCTTCAGCATGGTTAAGACCTTGAGATTTCTAAAAATATACAAATAATAATATACACCAATACTGGAATATATAATAAAAAATGCCTAGCTTCACAACTCTGATATGAAAATGTTATTCAAACTATGGAAAAGATCAGACTTAAGCAAAAGAAACAAAAAGAGGTATTAACACAACACCATTTTCAGTAGGCAAACCACAGCACTTTCTGAAAACATTGGTTAGCTTTACAGACAGTTGATCAGTGAGATCTGAAGCAAGTACAATATTAAGATCTCTGGAATCTATAGGATATGTATACACTGATTTTAACATGTTAAATCGACGGCAAATAAAATATGTAGAACTGTTCAGCACAATATTAACAATCTTATAATAATTGTCAGTTGAGGTCATAAAGTAACAGTCTTTGTCAAAAACTGAGAATCTGATATTTTTGAACAATATTACACGATATTGATTTACATGTTGAGGATGATGCAATGTGGGTCCAGAATAATGCCTACATTTAAATACAATGTCAGATACAATAGCAAACCGTAAGTCACCAGACTCTTCACTGAGCCTGTTTACAATCTGTTGAAGTGGTAGATAAACACCTCGAAGCATTTTCTTGATTCTACCTAACTTGTTCTCAAATTGAAAAGCTGAAAATCTGTCAAGTGGACCATGTTTTTCACTGTCATCAGACAGATGTAACAGACTATGGGAATTGTATGTAACAAATCTTCTACCATATATTTTGGAACATGAAGAAACAAAATATTTCAAATACATCTTTGTACATTTAGACCTATATAAAATAGGATCACATAATATAAAAATACCAACATGCAAAAGTAAAAAGTTTTTATAAACTTTGCTCGGCACAATACCAGCTAAAGCAACAATACCAGTATACAATAAAAATGTGCGATACTCTGTGGCTTTCCAATACTTGTACATTGACAGAGCTCTTGGCCTTCTTGCAAATTCTGATGGAAGGTGATGTACAAAAGACGTCAATCTGTCACTCACTGAAGATAAAATGTGTTGTGACAACCTTGATAATCTAGGCCCAAGTATCCAAAATATTACCAACCTCTTCAAAACACCGAGAAGGACAAGATGCATATAATCATATGGAAAAGAATGTACCATGTTAATATTAAGTTCACACAGAGGGCTCAAGCCAGTATGATGCTTTCTGTCTGATTGGGCTCTAAAAGAATTGTTGGTCCTTGATCGACAGTCTTTGTTTTTGAAATAAACATGGTGGTCATGTGATCCTTTGATAACACACTTATCACATGAATGATAACCAGAATGTGATTTTATACATTTTAAAAATGCCCTAGCTGGGCTGTCACAGATAAAAAGGAGTTCAAAATCACTTTCTAAGGACTTAATCTCTTTAATAAAATCAGCTAAAAAAGGACCAATATCTGGCTTACCATCCCCACTATACAAAGCCACAATAACAGGTTCACTGTGGTTGATTGAAGCCAAAATGGGCCAAAACTGTTTTCCTGTACTTCTAAAAATGGGCAAACCATCAATGTTAAAAATCAATGAAGTGAGGTCTGATAACTGTGTGACAAACTTCTTCAGCCCAATATATACAAAGTCTCCATTACCTATAGGTACACTATCAACGGTTTTGCGATTAGTATGCATAACTGTCCTAGCATCACAGGGAAGCTCACAACCACCTGCTATTAAAATCTTGAGTAGATCAGAGAGAGCAGAATGGCTGATGTTGTGCTTCATTGCCCATTGTCGGAGATCTTCAACCGAAATAGAGAGCTCATCAGATTGATTGGATGATGAAGCCACACTTTCATCATCAATAAAAAAATATTCTGAAAATAAACCATAGAATAACTTATGTATATTAAATTAAAGAAAAAAAATTAAAAAAAGTATTAAAAAAGAAAAAATTGGTAGCACTGTTGCAGATTTTGTTTATCATTCAATATGTTCAGTATGATGAAAATAGGATATTTTCTTATTTACTTTCTGAATTATGACCCTTTAAAGATGAATATCAGACATAACAAGTTGCTTAGCAGTCAAACAATGCAGTTTGCCATTTTAAAATTGATACACTGATATAGAAATTGATTAAATGACAGAAAAATACAACATCATAAAAGTGGTGTCAGCATCATGTTTATATACATATAATTACATCATGCACTATTTACTTTTTTATGATATACTGTATTTGCTATTTGTTACAGTGTGATACAGTGTGCCTCATATCAGCGGTTCATAGTGCCAGAGAAATTTTTATTCCCTGAACACAGATTATTTCCCCTTACTTTTTAAGAGACTAATATGTTACCATTAAAAACGTTTTTTCTTCTGATAATTAAGTTTTATCTTATTTTACATACAAATATTAACAACAGATAAAATCATGTTTCTGTCTGAGTAATATTTTTGTAGAAAATGTATAGCATACCAATCAATTTTACATCGAAATATTTTTTAATCCAACATTAAAGTATACATATAATCAGAAAAAAATGATTTAGTAAGCAAAGCAAAATTATAGGCATAATCTTGAATTTCCTGACTTTCCTTGACCAAATTGCAAAATCCCTCACACTATATCCCGGCATGTAGAAGACCACAAAATGCAACATAGTAGTTATTCTCTCTGGGTACTGTAAGTGCCGGTGTAAATATGTGGTGTCATGGTGTAAATATGGGTTCACAGTCAAAACATACCCTGGCCTAGTCAAAACATACCCTAATCAAATAGATAACATGACAGTCTGTACACGAGACAGTCCATACCCAAGTCATACTATACCCATGAGAAATTAACCATTAAACAAAGTGTATTATATTTATTAGTATGGTCATGGGATAAAAATGTCAAAAATCTTCTTAAATGATAATTTGAAATAATGATAAAAAATGATGTAACTGCAACAATGAAAAAATTAAATAACTATTACAATTAAATAAACATTCTTTTACATTTAAATAGCATTTAAATGTAAAATTTGAAAAGAATTACAATAAAATAAACTCTAACAGCACATTAAAAGAAATTAAATATTATCAATTAGAATTATGCATATGTTTTGAGTGAGCAAGGTACCACTTAGTGGTACAAGAAAGCTTCAAGAGCATAGTCCAGCAGTTGCTAGTCCAACAGTCCCACAGAGGGCTATCAAAACAAGGTTAGGGGAAAAATCAAGGTTTCACTGCCAGAATATATGGGTTGACAGGCCAAAATCAGACTACTTACAATTATGAAAGTAAAAATACTTTATTAAATTTCTTAATTTAATAGAAAGAGAGAACAATATTTCCTGCTTAGACTTGTAGTTTTTATTTAATTTTAAGGGTGATCATTAACAAAGCTGCTGTAAATTATTATTTAAAAAGTACCAACATAAATTGGTCCCTACTTTTTCCCGGATTCTGGATTACCCGATCACAAATTACTAAAACACAGAATGCAGAGCACAGAACTTTTTCCAGGTTACCCGATCACAAATTACTAACTTTGTCTTTGACTGCCTATAAAAATAGAGCTTTTTGTCAATTAAAAAAATTAGGTCAGTTTTTATCCAAAATATAGCACATGTTTCCTAGGCAAATTTAATGGTTTGCTTTTAAAAAAATTAGGTCAGTTTTTATCCAAAATATAGCACATGTTTCCTAGGCAAATTTAATGGTTTGCTTTTTATTTTTATGAAATATCAATGTCTTGTCATTTTTTTCAAATTTGCAATCATTAAATTTGGCTAGGAAATTTCAAAACTTTTGAAGATACTGCACTAATTTTTATTATATTATCCTTTTTGATAATCAAACTGAATTCCCTGCTATTACATTAGTAGGCCTAAATTGCCATTGGTTAACACCTAATTTAAATTAACAACTTTCAAATTCCAACTGATTAACACTCTACTATACAATATTTGCAATAATTTATATAAAAAAATATATTTTCAAAAATCATATACAACTAAAAATTTACCATCATCGTCGACAGCAACATGGTCTTCATCTGAATCACTGTCTTCGACTTCAACTTCCATTTCACAATCAAAAAATTCCTCATCTAATGTATCTTCGTGTTCTTCATTTGTAATAGCATAACTTTCCTGTTCGTTCTTTTCTTGTAAATTATCAACTTCTCTGTTTAAAAACCTTTTCAAAGATCGTCTACTCGCCATGATCACGAAATGGCACTGAATAATCGAAACTAGTGGAATTGAATATTAAAACAAAACTAATTAAATTAATAATTAAAACAAAACCTAATTAAATCAATAATTCAAACTAAATATATATCGCGAAGTATAATATTATTATAAATATCCGTAAATACATATTTATTCATATAAAAATAACGTTTTATTTTAACACCAAAAAAACCCATTTTAATTTAGTTTTTAGTTCTAATGGTTACCTATAATTTTATAGACCTCATATTTGTCGAAATATATATATTTATAATTATAATATTTATCGATCAACATGTCATCAAATTTATCATTAATTTAAGTTATATGAATATAATTACATAAATAAATGATATTAAATTGTAGAGAACCAGGACTAAAATATATTCTGAAAACCATATTTTATTGGTTTAGAAAAAACATATTTATTTTAGAAACGCACCGCACATATTATACCAATAGCGTTTATATACGCTATATATAACGCTATATAACTGCATATTATATGCAGTTATATTCATAATGTGCATTTTTAATTGGATAAAGTTGTTATTTTCAGATACTAATTATATAAGAAAAATTATAAAGAAAATAATTTTAAAAATAATTCTTTAATTGTTTTTAAAGTTTTAATTGATAAATTTCAATATTTTTTATATATTGCTAAAAATATAAAATTTAATTTAGTAATAGAAATAAAATTTAAACTTTTAAACGTTCCCGGAACGTACCCGGAATGTGACAAAGGAATGTTCCAGTAGATACATTCGCAGGACGTTCCAGGAATGCATAAGTCGGCGCGGG
>JAUZND010004365.1:0-32417 GCA_034780555.1 Coelogynopora nodosa
TTCTGATTGGCTGAAAAATTTTCGAAATTTTTTGGCGCGAAAATTCAAAATAATTTTACATTTGTGGGGGGGGGGGGAAGGTGTCATCAAAAAAAAAATGCGTGGGCGGGGGGGGTTATGCAGAAAGAGATGTTCCATACTACTTACATTTATGTATAAAATAGTGTTAACAATTTATGTATAATGTATTTACGCCTATTGATAAATGTAACGATAACAAAAGTATGGCTCGTTATTTTTAATAACATGATAATTAAGGAAAAAATTTAATAAATTAATAAATAAGCATTTTATAATATATACATCAAAATAATAAGACACATACTTTATGGAATAACTTATAAAAAATGTTATGGTTAAACAAATTATATATTTTTCGTCGTTATATAATAAATTGTAACGGTAAACTAATTATACTAAAAAATAAACATTCTGAATCGATTTTTTTCTCTAAAATTAAAGTTTTTAAAAGTATGGCTCGTTATTTTTAATAACATAATAATTACGGAAAAATGTAATAAATTAATAAATAAGCATTTTATAATATATACATCAAAATAATAAGACACATACTTTATGGAATAACTTATCAAAAATGTTATGGTTAAATAAATCATATATTTTTCGTCTGAATATAATAAATTGTAACGGTAAACTAATTATACTAAAAAAGAAACATTCTGAATCGATTTTTTACTCTAAAATTTAAATTTTACATTACAGAAATAACGAAAATAATTAAATCATACCAATATGGAACGTAGAATACAACAGAGTACACATTTATATAATGTTATAAGATCAACGAAAGAAGATTTTAATTTATACTCGGAAAATATTTATAAAAGCAAATGAATACTTTATTTTCTGCCGAAAGCTAAAATAAATCTATTTTTTAATTATAAAACAAACTAAAAAAATCTAGAGTTGATGATAAACTAGTATAAAAATTAGGCATCAAAATAGAGAAGTTGTATTCAAGAGACTATAACAATTTATAATGTTAGATCAATAATGATAGGGATTATCGTGCCACAATGAGGTAAAAACTATTAATCACAAAAAAATCGCAACTCATTTGATACGATTTTTTCGGCAAATATAATCTCTCATTTAAAGTAACATATATTCTAAATTTAACAAACAAATAAGGTCGATTTAGAAATCATTATATAAGCTTCAGTTACTTCTTAATAATATTAATAATTAGGTAAAAAGTTAAATCATATTAAATATTTTATTAACACTCCTAATTAAATTATTATTATCTATTATTAATAATATAATAATCATAATATACTAAAACTCGGGTTTAGATGATTTCTCAAAATACCACACCTCCCCCTCTAAGGCTTGACAATTTCCAGATGTCATGGAAGCCTAAAATTAGGAATAAATGCATATTTTAAGTGTTGCATTAATTTTATTAATAACATTCCTAAAATTCCCTTCAAAACGACTTGGCGAGGTTTCCTGAGGTACTTTAAAAGAACGGTTTTAATAAGTAACACACAAGGCAATACTTTTTTTTATACTTTTACATAAGTTTATCCGACAGACATGGTCAGCTTTGCATTGGTCAGTGTAATTTTTATATATTTTAATCAGGATTCCTATAAAGCAGACATATTTTAATTCTAAAGCTTTCGAGGATTTCTGATAATTAAATTCGAGATTGAGAATTGATTTTGTTATTTGTTGTTATTATTTAATTTGTTAACTATGTTGAATTTATTTTATTGTTTTGAGAATATTTAAACAAAATATTTTACAGTTTTAATAATGTACTTACATACATATATTATATATATATGTATATATTTATGACATAAGGAATTGACAAATATTGTAAATTACTATTACTGTTCCTGTCTATTAGCTATTACATTAATTAAACATGTTGTACATAAGTGGTACTTGAAAGTATAAAAATACAAAATCCAGTTTAAACGTGGCAAGTCATTTATCATAAAGAAAAACACACGTTTTCAGGTAAAAACATTGTGTATTTTCAATTTAGTTAAAAGAGAAAAAAGGGTTGAGGATTCAGTTAAACTGATAAATCTCTAAATCGTAACTACACTACAGTATACAGAGCAATATTCAGGATTCAAGCAAGCTGTAATAGTACCGAACCGCACTATTACATATGGGGAAAGTTCAGGATATCCTAAATCAGGTTGTAATTTTTTTGTTGTTGTATATAAATGGTTGTTTATAGCTATTTAAATAATTGTACGACAAGGTTATGAAAATTTCAAAGATATTCGTGTTTTTTTCTTTTTCTAACAGACGAACAATTTTTTTAAATGTGTTGCATTATGCAGCATTTGCAAGTTGTGAAGATATTTTCTGAAATGAATGTATTATTTATCTGTGTAGTTAAATAATGATTAGTTATTAACGTTAAGTATTTTTTTCAGATATTATCTACAGAGGATGAATGACATAATCAGTGTAAGTCTAATACGATTCTATACATATTGTTCAATTAGTACATTTAACAGTAGAATTTATTTCACTATTAAGGTTTTAAAAAATATCGATTTTACTTTAAAACTTAAAGTGATCAATATAATATAGAGAAGAGCTTCAGCTCAGTCCTGTTGAAGATGACTAAAGTAAATTTTAGTGAATTGTATGGTATGAAATTGAAAGAATAGAAATTCTTAAATGTTTATTTTAATAAAGTTTGCATTAAATGAATGTATTAAGGGATCCAGTATCGCTGTGTTTAAGGGTTGAAGTATAGACTACGTCAAAAAGATATGTTAAAATAATTTGATTATCAAAATACACATATGTATTTGTCTACCAAACGGAAAAAAATTATTGATGAAAGACGTTTTCGTTTCGCACCTTAGTTGAAAGACGTCACCAAGATATCTTGCTGGTTATGTAGAAGATATTTCTACAAATGTGATGAATACAATTTATATAATATACCAAATGCTACAACTGCTTGCAATTTAATTTTCTAACTGATCTGTAATTATAGTCAAGCCTCAAACAAGGGAAGTATTTGGAAAAATTCAATAAAACCGGAAACTGCCATGGCAAGAAAGTCTCCAACATTTTTGTAAATGGTCTAGTTGTCGTAAAACTCCAAAAGCTTTTCTCCAAATACCAACTGCTGATGTTAAATAGCGGCACCCATGTCGGGTGAAAATCACATAAGTAATGTTAAATTTAAACGAAGATAAATCAAATTACTAGGTGCTAATTTATATTTAGTTCAAAAAAGGTTATTGGACTGATGTTACCGAATATGCTTCACAGAAATATCACAATATGTATGGTTTCTGCATGATGTATATAATAAGTATCTAACTATGAGATATAAGGATTTAATATATATCTGCTGTAAATAAGGTAAGTTATATACGCGATTAATTAACTATTTATATGATTATTTAATATATCATTGTGAGCTTTTAGTTATTGTTGGCCTAGTCAATATGATTAATATTAAATACCTTACATACACATTAATAGCACATTAAAAAAACTAGTAATCTATATTTCAGGTAATATTAGATTTTGTTTATTGAAATAAAAATATTAACATTGCATGTTACATTGCGCTAAATTCATTTGAAACAATAAATCAATAAATTATTAAATTCTAATTAATTTATTACAGTTTTATACATAACTTAAATTTCAATCATTTATGTTATGACTATGCTAAGCTCTCCTTTGCAAAGCATTTTGCTAACAACTCAGGATGTAGAGAGACTAGCGCTTATCAACAAATTTAAAACCAGCTGATATATACGTTGCTTTAAAACAGAAATCTTCTGACAGTCAACAGGAAATGCAAACAGCATAATAAATAAAATGTTTTGAATCCATTTTTGGGGTGCAGTAATGAAATTGTCTGTATTGATTCCACTATTGCAAACATTAATCTTGATTAATATTCACTTCTTTTCTTAAAAGTAATGCTAAACCTAAGCTATTTTCTCTTTGATTAGACTAAGAATTGCCGGAAAGAAGTCGCGCTCGTGAAGTTCTATCGATACAATATTGCCTGTTAGTGCATTTTTATTGTATAAAAATTGCGAAGCAGATTTTAAAAAGAATTTGTATTAAACTCGGCTATATGTTATAGGCAAACATTTATTATGCAATAAATTATAAAACGAGCTTCTCAGAACTACTAAAAAGGAAAAAAGGGGAATTAGGGGTTAATTCACATTATACTCTTAAAATAAGTTCGGAAATAGTTGATAAACTCAGATTCCTATATGATGTATAACTTAATAATCATCTTCACATAATATATTTACGATTATTTTAATTGAACAAATAATATAGCTACAATATATTAATACTTTTAAATGTAAAATAAGTATAAATATGTACAACATCAAATACAAGAATCATTTTGATTTTGATGCATTTTGATTCATTTTACAGGCACCCAATTTTTCCATAATCGTAGTGTTAATGCATTATGAAAATAATATCGATTTGAAATAATTCAATTGATAAAACTTAATGCTGCAATATTAGTATGCATACTCGTATAGAATGTATAAAACATAATTACGTTCTAACAATCTTTTGAAAGTAATACAAAAATGTGTTAACAGTTAAAAGATAATTTCTCATAATCTCAACATGAGTCAGCATGACTCTCAACAAGACTCGATAAACGATCCCATTTTTGTAGGCTTTCAAGAATTTTCTCAAATCTTTGGACATGGATTTCATGGATAAAATTCATTTTATTCTTGATGTCAAATCTCTGGTTTCAGCGAACTTTTCAATGTATCCCTTCGCGTTTTGCTACTCTCAGATATGGAGGGAAACTTGAAGTATGGCACAATTGTAGCATTTTGTGTTGCATTGTTCATTGTTTCAAAACCTGTTTTACAGTACGACTTTAAGGACGTCTTGGCGGCTTTCCTGAAGTATTTCAGAATAAAGTATTTGACCAATATAATTATAAACAAAATGATGTGTAAGCACTAAAAGTGTTTACATGTGTTTAGCAGATACCATACAAGTAGTCAACATTGGTTAAAATTTTTTGGTCCAGGATGGACGGAATTTTATTTTTGTATGCTTAAGTTACGTCTAGATAGATTTATTTAATAAATGACATCTGTCATGTCCTAAATATGCATATTCATTATTGTTACAAATGAATATATATATATATATATATATATATATATATATATATAAAGTTATATTATGACCATCCGGGTGGTCAAGGGTGTATGAATACATACCATATTCAACTAGAATGTATCCATGAAGATTTTGTCAGTTTTGTCTACTAAAATTTGTTACATCTATACCAGTATATCATACGGAAGCTATTTTCATTGCTTACATAGTACCTTTTTGTTTGCACTACCGTCTAATACGATTTTTCCTGAAATACCTCAGGAGAGCCGCTAAAACGTTCCGAAGGACTTGAAGAATATATATTTAAAATTATTTTATTAATAATAAATATATATAGCACAAATGTACAATATAAATTGTGTCAATTTTTAAGTTTTCATCATATATGGAAGAAATATTTCTTTTTTTGGGAAGGGGGTGTTCTAAAAGGCTCAGATAATGGTGCAATATTAAATGAATTATTACATTTATATTAAAAATAGTAGGAACTGCTTTCCCCCCGATACCCAATGTTGATGACAATTAGTGATACCGATGGCTGGCTAAATAATACATTAAAACAACTGAACAATAAGTTAGTATATTTGGTCAATTAACATTGACACTCACTTTTATTTTAAATTATTTATATTATATCCGAATGGAGATATAATCCGACAACATTTATTCAGTTATTAATAAGTATGCAAAATGATAATGTGATATACACTTACAATATATCGTGATGACAAAAATAAACGTAACTCATGTGAGAAAACAAAGAGCTTTACTCCTGTACATCTCAAATTGGTGTATAGTGTATATAAGGTAATAATTACGGTATTGATTCATTTTCTATTTAAAGTTATTGTAATTGTGTCCCTCTATATTACACTTTAAATAATACTTTGCTTAATAGACAACTGTCAAATAAGGTATATTTCCTCAATGGATTTGAATCTATCTGTATTATTCTGAAACAAATTAATAAAATCATAGTGATCCTAATCTTCAAATGACTTTGAGTTATCTTATTTCCACTTAAATATTCAATGCGCATAATTACTTACGATTTTGTTATAATATATTGGTTATCTTACTATTTCTCAATTTATATAAATTTTGATCACAGTTATGTTCAATTTACAATATAAATCCAGTACAGTACTTTATTTTTATTAGTGCACGCTGTATTGACAATTTATTATAGATGTATTTATTTTGATATTAAAATTAATTATAATATAACTATCTTTAATAAATAAAAATTTGAACATATCTATAATTTAAATAGAACAAAGTTATAAACTTATGCTTTCAACAAATCAACACAACGCCGTCAGTACCACTAAGTATTAAGTTTCTAATGCATTTATTTCAATCATTGTTCTATAAAGAAAAAATATTTTTATAAGATTCACAGTCAATAAGGTATTTCATTGCATGAACAAAATATGTTTACTTGATAATTAAAAAAAACCTAAGTAATGTTTAATTACATATTTTTTAGTTTATCAAGTTTTTATTTACTATATATTATATTTTTATCAGATTTACTAGATTTTTTCCACTTTTATTATTAATCTTACTTATAGCTTACTTGATGTCCTACATTTATAAAATTTTAAGAATATATGAAAATACTATTTTAAATAATTGTCTAAAATTATTTCAAATTTTGATTATTAATATTATTACATTTTTTAAATAATATAACTTAATAGACACAGACTGTACTGAAAAGCCCCCACTGAATGTAAATCTGTCAAGTAGGGCATATTTCAAGATTTGTATGTAGCTTGATATTACAAAACTAACAGTTCTTTTCTTTAAAAAGCAAAAATAATAATACGGAAGCGCATAACACGATGGCTTGGAGAACATATATAGCCAGCACAGTATTAAAGTCTAAATACCTAACACGGAAATTGATCAACTGAACTTTGCGTTGTCTAATACGGCAATCCCTAGGAATTGAAGTAATATTATATGATCGATCCAAACTCTAAAACTCTAAACAAAAAAACGCTGAACCAGTTTGCATAATTTTACTATGTTTGTTAATATATTGACCGATGGAAAGTTAAACAGCAGCGACGGCGAATACTGTTCTGTAATTAAAACGTGCATGCTTGGCAAGTTAAATAGCTGCCTAATTTGATGGGTGACAGGATAATATACATGGAGTGCGATCTGATTGAGAGAATTTCTGTATGACATGTGTATCAGTAGTGAGTAAAAAAATTTAACGTATGAGAACATGAAAAATAAGTTTTAGTGTCCTATATCGATTAAAGTAACTATTGATTAGAAAAATGATATTCAACCGCCTATCCATGTAATTATCATGCATTGTGATAATGTCACGTCATATTTAAGTTGATTTTAAAAGTGATGTTATCACTGACTATTAATTGCTACTTTAAGGAAAAACTTTAACGGTACCATATGATTTACATATCAGTAATATAAACATCAAAATAGACAATAGATTTTGAAACTGTACATTTCGTAAAACAATACCGGATACCTGCTTAATAGTCAAAGGAAAATGAGAAATTTGTGTTTCACACGCAATCTAAGTAATTAAAAATGGTGGCAATTTAATGTTGTCTGCGCTGAAGAAAATTATAGATAACAAACTGGAAGCAATCAATAAATGAGTATGTTGAATTTTTACAAACGAAACTCACACTCACACACACCCACACATATATGTATAATATGTAAAAATATGTTTCTCTTGCAAAGGAAAAATATTATTTTTTAAGGTTTTATAAAAGAAATAAATCTGTTTATTTTCAGCTTGAATCTTTAATCATTCAGTTATTTACTTTTACTATTACTTTCATTATTATCTTCACTTATTACATAGTTGATATATCTATTTTAATAGAAAATACACGTCTGATTATATATTTCAACACCACATAAGTTATGAAGAGATTTTTTAATTAAACTTGTAAACCATAAAATTAAAAAAAATATAGAGTATATGTAAAGTATTTGATAATTAAATAAAGTATAATAGATAATAGGAATATATCTTAAAAACGTACCTTGTCAGTTTGTAACATTTGGATCAAACATAATGCAATGTATACAAATTCAATAATACACGTTACACATAGGACAAAATGCTCTTTTTGACACTTCCTTCTTTTATAAGGTATCTTCCATCTTCCATCTTCCATTTTATACTTTTATTTTTAATCTTAATTTCCATAAATTAACACAATTTCCATAATTATCATAAAAACCAGTCCACTAGTTGAGCATTCTTATTGTTTTGTTATTTGATGTTTTTTCTATATTTTAAGCAATTTTTTGAACGTTTTTGTCAAATAATACATTTGACCAAACACGATTCAATGATTATAAGGCACACATTTCCTTACACAGTTTTAATTTCTTACCTTCTAAACATAACCCCTTCCCAGTCCCTATTAAATGTTCCACTCCGTTTGAAAACGATAACAATAGGCACAAATATACTAAAATTGCACCACAGTTTTTACGAATATGAAATCATCAGGTTGATGGTCTAAATACTAAATTTACAAAAGTGATGAAATTGGAAAAAAATAACTCAATCAAAAACAAACAAAAAACAATTCTTGCATATGTGTCATAAAAACCGAAAGAACTCTTGATCGCGATTGTTTTATTTTAATAACCAATGAGAAATAAAACTGCTATTGATTTTAATTTAAAAATCAATAATTCGAATCCAACATAAAATGACGGAACACTATTAATATGGCGAACATAGTTAAAAATACATACAAATTATATATCTGAAAAAAAAAATTGCGTTAAATGTGTAAGTGTGAAATTTTATATGATTATGCATTTTCTAATTTATTAGATATGAAATTTATCAAAATAATACAACCTTTAATTACTTAAGCCAAAATACAACTGACTTAACGTTAGTTATGTTATTTCATGTTCTGTAAAATGTTGATTATTAAGGTAATATAATAGCAGTATATCTATATATAGTTATAAAATTATGTAACAATGTAATCTCAATTTGCAAATTAACATACCATTCTTTTGAAATGTGCTCAACATATTACGATGAATAAGAAAATATTTTTTAGTATGTTCTACATACAATTAGTATATAAATATTATATGAAATTAAATGTTTATTTTCATATTTACACTCTCAAACAATTTAATTATAACATTGGACTAGCTGGTTACGTTAACATATTGATCACTTTTAACACAAATAAATTGGTTTTTAAATTTCCAAACTACTTTTAGAGGAAAACAAATTTAATTTATTTCATATACTATTAAATTATAACATATAAACAAATAACGCGAAACAAAAAAACACACATGTATCAAAGTAATAGCCCATCCTGTCAAACAGATGTGCCACATAGAAGACACCGACCAAAATTAATGTGTTCAAATGTATCCATTAAATCTAACTATTCAAAATAGTTATTACATGTTCATCTTTACATTAAAAATACGTGCAGCAAGAATAAAAAAGAGCTAATATGTGAATTAACATCATTTACTTGCTCCATTGTAAAATGTTATCAATATTATCCTACATAACAAACGGCAACAAATTAAAATCATTTGTTAGAAAAATTAAATATTTATGCGCGTTTTCTCAAACTGCCAATGATAAAGATAAGAAGCAGTTTTTACAATAAGTTAACTGAAATAAGCAATCATAATATTTTGCATTAGATATATATTGAATATACGTTGTATATTTTTAAAGATATCTAAACAATTTTTTCATATTTTAAAAATATTAAATAAAATGGGATATTATATATTTTAATGCAATATAATATTAAGTAAGATATCATACTATTTCAAGTATGAAATATTAACAATTGTCAATGTTTTATGGAATTATTCTATGATCATTATGAAAATATATGGTTATATTTATTAGGCAATATGTTTCATATATTTTTTATATTTTAAATATTTAGTAATTGAAAAATATTACAAACATTTATTTATGTATCAAAAGTTTCATAATATAAAAAAATGTGTAACATAATTGAAGAAAGGTTTATAACAATAAAATGACAAATTGATAAAATAGTAATATACGACTCACTCCACTATTATATATTTTGCAACTAAATTAATGAATGTCTATAACTAATTATTAGGGCTGAATTTTGAATGCTAACATATATAGTCATGCAAACATAATATGAAACATACGAGAAATAAAACTCTATCTAGAAAGAAAACTCGTGTCAGCATTTCTTACATCAAGGTTACTTACACCAGTTCTAAAAAGACAGTGTCTAATGACTATCGATGACAGTAGTGATGCGCCTTGGAGGCCCACGATCGTCATATTCGTCCCTTCTCTATCTGACCAGTGCACTCCCCTGGGATAGGTCCCACTGTGAAGCTATAGTCAGGTTTGATACGAATCCCAAGGTGGAACACTTGTTACACCCTCCCCCTCTAAACTTTTCTTTGAAAAGTTCCTGCTATGAATCTTTTCTTGAAAATTGCGTTTGTCTGTTTAGATGTATAATGTATAACGTGTGTTTGAAATCGCTTTCAGGCTTTTGCAGACAAAAAGATTTGTGTGTAATCAATATTATGTTTTTAAAAATACACAAAATCGCACAATTTGTTTTCAAATAACTAAAGATATTAGAATATTAATGTAGTCACTACAATTTAAAATATACTAATGCATAACTTTGAATAGTTAAAAATCAAAAATGATTCTAGTAATGACAATTACTACTTCAGATATAATATCCATGTTTTCTCTATGACGCACGTTCATAAAAATTGTAAGAGTGATAGAAAACAAACATACATATATAGATTTAATGTACTCATAATTATCAAATGTTCAAGCATTGAAGTTTGACAGATTAAATTAAATATTTAATTAATTTCCAGTGTCAGTACAAAATTTCAGTTAAAGTTTTACATAAATCAAAAGTGTAATAAGAAAGAAAAATGGACGCAATATATTCTTACTAAGCTATTGAAAACGTATGTTTTACTTTTTTAATATGACAGCTTACAACCTCTATTTTTGTTCATAATGAAATATTTTCACAATTATTCACAATTATAAACTTGAGAACCTAATATCCACTTACCTATTTCTTGAAGTGAACATTCTGGATCCACAACGGAATATTTCCGGGAATCCTGCATTCTGTTAGGCATATACTATACGTTCAAGGTACGAATTGTCACAAATATTAACAGATGTAGACAGGTGTTGATAACAATTTAGCAAAAATATATACATCCTATTCTTAAAATAAACTGTAACATTTTTTATTTAAAAATAAATCCAATATTGCAAATATCACACAATAGGAATCAAATTCTATAAAATATATTTAAAACACATTTTCAAAGCCAAACTTCTGGCTTATTATCAATTAAACTATGTAGAAGGATATTGGCAAACAAATGGTGTTTAGCAAACGCAAAGACACGACACGAAGGGAACCTCTGGTTGGTTGAACGGTCAATGAGAAAAGAGAAACAAACAGCGAAAGGGAGGAGAGATAAGATATCTTTTCGATGCTAATTATTTCACTACCACTGTTTATATGGACCCACGTTAAAAGTCTTTCTTAATGTAGGCGTTGTTCAAGAGTTTCCAATTGAGTCAAATATAAAATATTTGATGCAGCTAGAATTGCAATGTTTGCGCATGTGAGCAACACAATCTTTTGATTTTAAAAAGTTGTGATATAGCTACAAACAGGCAAGCTTGATTAAAGGATATTTTGAATGTGCTGCTTTTATCGTTTGTGATTATTGGGCTTCTTTCACTCCCCCCTCATCTCATTTGATTTTTTTCTTCGTTTACTCGCTCTCTTTCATATTCAAGTTAATTTGCCTTATTCAAGTTTTCCCAAATCTTGGGTGCTCTTGTTTTAATGCCGCCCTGTTTTGAAGAGAAACCCCTTCGACTTCACTTAAAAACAGCCTCCTTATCCTGTAGACTTTTCCGAAGTAGCGAGAAATATATCTGGTACATGAAGCTGCTAGTGGTAAACAGTCCAATCGACGCACGATACTATAGAGTTTCTTTTTGGGGTTTCAATGTGGAATATTTACACTCGGTACATATGCGTAAATAGAAACCAGACTGCTTCAGTTTCAAAATGACTGATTCAGATTAAAACCAACATTGATTGGAAATTAGAATTTTTTCGGAAGAAAATTGTTCTTTCAGTTTGATCACCGTGTCGCTAACGACCTTAAATCAAAAAACGGAAATCTGAAGCATTATCTGCATATTGTCAGGGAACAAAGATACGATTAGTAGAAATTTGAGAAATGAGAAAAGGAAGAAATTTATATTTCTTAATAAACATGTTTAGAAACTTGTTTCAAAACAGAGCATGTCACTATATACAATGGATAACTGTTATGAATTTTTCAATACATACGTGAAATCAATTTTTTGAACAACATTTTATCTCTTAATAATTATTTAAAAACTGAAAACTTAATTCACAAGTATTTAATAGTTATAGTAACGAATTAATACAACACTTAAGTCTTATAAAAATGGTTGTTATCATGATTAAAATATAATGCTATAAGTTATAACACTTACAAAAATTTACGAATTATAAAATCAAAATGAATTACACAATTGAATAACAATTTAGAATATACATTAAAACAAATAACATACAATTGACATATAAAAACATACATAACGGTTTTTAAATAATTAACTATATATGACTAACAACAGATATATGCCAAAAACCTTACCAAAAAAATAAAAAGCATTTTATTAAAAACATGTTTTGACCTATTCAATACATGTTTATAGACTTTTTAAACTAATAACGTAATAGATATTATAAAATTAAATGAAGAAAATTATAATATAAAATACAGTTCGTCGTAAAATTAAGTCAACATTATTTTTAAAAACCTTGAGATATATAAATGTATAATAAAAAAAGTCTGTCTCTTAAAATATTGAATAATATAGTAATTTTATAATATATGAAATAAACTTAAAATGTGATGAGATGTTGAGCAGAACCGATCTATTTATTCAAAATTCGTTGTTAAATGTTTGATACGTGTTCTACAGCTCAATACTATTTTATAATGACTATGAAATGTCTTTCATAGGTAAATAATCAGATTAGGTTATATAATACAAATATTTATACGGATGAGATTATATTCTAATAATTTCAAATTTAAGGAACACAGAATATATATATGTAGTCAATAAATATATCCGTGATGAACACTAGAAAAATGAGGTATCTGACATTCTAGGATGTCTTTAAATAATGTTGTTTTAAAAAAATAAATGATTCTTCTTATATGTCATTAAAAAATATATATAGAAATGTATTCTGAATAAACATTGTACTTACTAATTCCAAAAATTATTTAAATTGCATAATAAATAGTAAAATTTCTTTGAGGTTATTTTAAATCTAGTATAGGTAATATGTGAAGCATCCACAATTAAATGTATATCTATATAACGTTTTTGTTTTTAAATATTTTAATATTTTTACAGTATAGTATAGACACACATTTGTTCATTACTCCATTTATTTTATTAATAATTTAACTATGGCATCAATACTACAAATATTTGTCAGGTGTGATCCCTTTACAAGTTTATAAGAAATCTGACAATAATTTTTTTTAGTTGTTTGAGTTATATAAGGAAAGAATAGATTGTATATTTATAGCAATCGATACATTAAATATGTAGTTATTATATCTACCATAATTTCAAACTATAATATATATATATATGAGTTAAATATCATGTTTAATATATTTATCCTATTTATAAAGTAGTAAAAAATGTGTTGATTCCTTATCAGCTACGAAATAACTTACATTATGGTCTATAGTTTTATATTGGCAAATAGAAAGTAATCAGAGTAAAATAAGTAATAAAATTGATTGGAACCATCAATCAGGCAAAATCAGCTCACCAGATAGAAAGTTGTTATAATAATATTAGTATTACATCTAAACTTGACTTTATTACAATTCTCATCGTGAACAGTTGACAATCGCGCTATGCTCTCATTTGAAATAGCGCTTATTGTTATTCATTAATTATTTTATTCATTTCACAATAATTGTTTTGTATTAAGAATTTATTAAATATATATTATTAAATTATGTGTAGTATTAACTTTTGATTCAATGTCTATCTCTTCAAAAAATAAAAGTGATAATGGGGAGCAAATATTACATGTGTAAATTTATATAAATTAATGTAAAATAATAAATGTGGTACATTAAAATATTCCGTTTTCAAATAAAAATATTTAAAAATATTACAAAAGGCAGTTTAGAATTTTAAATTCTGTTTCCGATATGTAGTGAAAAAATATGTCTAAAAGTGATTTTTTTTACACACTTTCATATTATGGTCCGATTTAAAAACTGAGTACCGATAGTACATATTTGACTATTGCGGATGGTTAATTCCAATTCTATTTCACTATTAGTTGCACAATATAATATTTTTATGTACAACTTTCTTCAATAATGAATCGATTTAAAACATAATTTTATAAATATTGTGTGTCAAAATTTGTTAAATTTAAAATAAATTTCAAATATTGAATTTTTTTCCGAAAGTACTACATACAATACAAAAGAACAAGTGATGAACTAAGCAGATTATGTATACATACATATCTATACTTTTATGTTTATTTATATTTATATTCACCCAGAATTAATCACAATAGACTTCAACATTGCATATTTAATAGTATATTAAATATAAATAATTAAAAATAATAGTATATTACATTAGTGTTATGTAGTATATTATATTTATACTATCTGCGTTCTTCGTGGCTTCAACTATCCTTTTAAGAGATGATGGGCGAAAAGTTACCTGTATTGACCATTTGCCAAGTATACAGAAACATTTTAATTATGTTGTTTGTATTATTTTATTTTGAGAAGGTCCAAAATTGATTATCTCATTTAAATTATGTAGTGCTATACATTCTTCGCATTCCTCATTGAATAACAAACTCATAGATTTGAACAATTTAATGCACATTAAGTATAACTGATATGCCTTTATTAATATATTATGATTTCTTGAGATAAAAATAGTGCTACTATTAAAAAATATATAATGTTGGTCTTTAATGATTGTCGCCCTTTAAAATTAAATCTACACTAATTATAAAAATCAATGAAATTCATATCGCGTTATGTTTCAAATATTTAAGAAGCGCCATATCTAAATTGGTATAATATCCTACCACAGTAAAAGTTAAAAGTGATTTATGTCAAGTCAATTATGAATTTAATTATTTAAATTGTCAGATTTTAATGTTGTCACATATAGAAATTGGGGTACAATAGAGTACACCACAGTTGAAGCAATCGAATACACTTAACTAAGCTTTGCCTCATGAATTCATACCTCGTGAAGGTAACCTTGTCAATTCAGCATGTCGGATAGTAGTCTAATCAACAAAAATTACAAAGACGTTCAAATGCATAACTATAAGTAAAACAATTTCTAAATAAATTTTAAAAGCAATTTAAAAAACAATCTATATTCTCAGAAAATTAATGAAAGATTAAAAAATATGTAGTGGTTTATAAAAAAAATAATAAAGATTGTTTATAGAAACTAAACATTCGAATCAAGCAAACTACAACTATCTACTCATGATTGTCCTTATACTATTAAAAAAGATGTTATGAATATTAACGGCCAAAATCGTAGCATATAAGATGATAAATATACAACATGTACTATGTCACATACATTTATAAAATACATTTCCTATTTTATATAAGGGTAGAGAAGTTTTTTATAAATACTCAATGCATACTAACTATCACGGAAATAAAACTTTTGGAGGCAAATAAAAAGCAATATTTTTCATAAATTCTCGGTAATACTGTTTATAACACGGAGAATAGTGCGAACATTTTTTACGTTGATGTACCGTAAATCAACTTTATTTATATAAAGCATGCATATTTGCACATAAACGAATTCCCAACAGATATACTGAGTATTTTGCTTATAATTAGTGAGTGAAATAAAAAAATAAAAACTATTATACTGAAACAATATTTCTGTATATGTCGATGAAAAATATGAACGTAAATATTTTTATATTACTTATATGTAGAAAATATATAAATATGATATTACATGTATATATGCACAGGATGCCATTCATTAATTTAATAATAATTACAGGATAAAATATAAATAAAGATCTGGGTTGACAATTACTATAATTTTATATATAAAATTACATTCATAATTTCAAAAATATGTTTATATTATAATGAGAATAAAGCAGTGGTGTCGGAACAGGTAGGGTGGCAGGGGGCAAACACATAATTTTGCCCTATTTTTTTATATAAAAACTTTATTATTTTTTGTCTACACTAGCAGTTGTATTATAAAAAAAAAAGCTTTTTCTGATTTTTGTGTAACCTTTAAAAAAGATGATCCCCATGCCAATAGCCTACTCTGACGAGTCTGTAAAAGGATAATTAAACTATTATAAAAAAAAGGAATTTTTATCGCGCGTATACCTAATAAAATTATCTTTAAAATTTATCATTCCTAAAAAGATTCTAAGAAATTTAACATTTAAAATATAAGCTCATAAATACCATCTATATACAACACATTAAGAAATCACTTATTATTGTTTTTATTAATTATTTATATATTACTTATCAAAAGTTATGATACGTATATTGTTAGTTATTACATTATCTACTTAAACAATATTATACTAAATATACAATTATCACTAATCTTAATTAAAATACAAGTAATTCCGATTAATTAGTATTACTTAAAATAGTTTTAGTAACATAAGTACAGAACATCTGTGGTTACAATGCGTATAACAATAGTAGGCTATAGCCAGGTCATCTGTGGTTATTATGCTTATAAGGCTACATTAATGTAGGGAAAATTTAAAGCCATTACTTTAAATATGTGAAATGGTGTGATATACACATTTATTACGTACCAAAAAAAACAATAAAAAATGTCAGCTAATTCAATATATATAATAGGCTACTTACTATAAGTTAATTATATTTTGAAACTGAAATAATAAAATGCATGTGTGCACAAAAAACAAAACAGGTGATAGATAGTAGTGTTTTAATACGTAAAAGTATTTTACAATTTAAATGAAATAATAATGATTCAACATAATACATTTTTTCATTTTCAAGTGATCGGTTTGTAATAATAAAGATATTTATTTATTTATAATTTTATCTACGTTGGTAAAAATTGAATGCATGAGTGGAAATCACATAATATGGTCTAAATATAGTTAAATGTCACTGTTTACTAAACTCAATATATGACAACATGTTTCGGCCAACAGTGTAATAATATCACAGTAAAGACTATTTGTTCAAATTTATACAATAGTACATTTTTGAACTCCGTTGACTTAAAAGTTATAGAAGTGAATGATGATATCTGCCTTCTATCAATTAAAAATACCCAAATGTGATTAAGATACTCTAGAATATTGTTTTAACAATTTTATACTAAACTTTTTATTGTGAAGTTTATTTTTTTACTAAAATGTTATGACTAATTAAATAGTCTAATTAAATACCTGTCAGCTTTACGGTGTTTTATTTTTGTCAGTTAGATAGAATTCATGTTAAACGTTTGCTGTATAAGTCTGATTACAACACATGAATTTTACAGTATAAATTGAATAACGTGTTTGATTTCATATGCAACCTTGAGTATCATACATAGTAATTTATTAAAGAAATTGGCTTTAACAAAAGTGGTTGAGAGATATAAACAAAATTTATAATTGTGCAATAAATTTATTTTAAAGTAATTGTATTTCAGTTTCTATGTGGAGTTCTTATCATGGTAACGTAGGATATACTATGTTAGAGATAATAAGGGTTCAACATGGATAATGACAATCAAATTAATGAACATACATTTTTAACTCATTTTATAAACAATATATATATATATATATATTTACTCATCACATATTAAAAAAAATTAATCTAGACATTCTAATTAGTATTGATATTAATAATAAGATGCCTAAGTGAACAAACTTTTAAAAAGGGAGGGAGCTAATTGATACGGAGGTAGGTAGGTTTGAAAGGGATAGATCTATTTCATAAAAATGGGCTGTTTTCAAGTTTTAAAACAATTGTTTTTTTAATGTCAATGACGTCATCAAGTCTAGAATAAAAAATGTCATCGTTTTTTAAAACAAATTTTGTTGTTGTTATATTATGATACTATTAGGTGACAATGAACACAACAATTATTAATATAAATTGTTTGTGAGATATTATTAGTCCACATAATATAGTGTTTGTAGCATTTAACAAAACAATTTTTGATGCAAAATGAGTCAAATGTATTTTTTATTGAAAAAATACGAATTTGTTAGATTATACAATTGCAATATTTATTGCATCATACCAATTAAACCATAGTATGTATGATCATACTTTTTAAAAGTGTTTAAATAGTTGAATCAATAAATGTATTGAAAAACTTTTAAAAAAAACAAATGTTTGGGAAGTTAAATACTTTCCAATATTTTTCAAAACATCACTTTTAATGGCAACTAAAATCGGAAAATATGTTCAAATAGGGAAATTCCATAACAATATCTGAGATCAATTTTGAAATAGGTATAAACATATTTCAAAGTAGAATAAATATATCATTATGGAATGGGTAAAAAATGGCAATGCTATCACATAAGTGATGAATCCTTCCAAAGATAAAAAAATGTTATGCTTATAGTCGAATTATAACCTTTGTTTAAAATGCAAGTTTATTCGGATGAACTAAGTTTGAATTAAACAGATAAATCATGAAAAGAAAATGTAAAATCTGAGTACTTTTCATCATCCCCCCCTCCACTTTGGCCATTCAACTGTTAATATTGCTGAACTAGAAATAACATTCATAGAAATATGTAAACATAACAAATTATTACAAAATTACTTATATAAAATTAAATTCTTGCCTAAACAATATAAATATTACAGTTCATTATAATATTATTTGACTAGCTATCTAAAAATAATGTATCATTACAACTCACAGTATCTGTGGCATCCAATGCAATCAGTTGAAAATTGATTATTGGAAAGAAAATATATTTATCTGAGAAGCTATTGTCTAAGTATTCCGCGTTTTTTATTAACTTTTTATTGACGTGTTAATTTTATACGTTACTTAAAAAATTTTAACTAATAAAAAAAGGTATAGATTCAATTTAATTCTCATTAACATAATAAATATTGAAAGAACATTTAAATATATTACAACCGTTGCAATTAAAATAATACACGGATAAATAGTACGGTATAATATATTATAGATAGATGATATTATATTGAAAATATAATCAAATATTTCAGGCTTTATTAAATTAAATGCATTGTCATTTTTTATAATAATTCTCTCATATTGATTTCAAAAGTTCAACTAATAAACAAACAATAATTGTTTACCTGTTCATAAAGATACATTACTAAACAAATTTCAAGTAATTTAAATACATTTTTAATACATTATGTAATATTACATGTATTTCATTTAATGTTTTGGGTTACATATATATATATATATATTTATAAATATAATGTTCAATATATTATAATGCATATAATATACACATACTAGTATTCTACATTAATAGACTAAATGAATTTCCTATAATAATAATTCATTTTGTTTTTCTCTACAAATAAAAATATTATAAATTGACCGAATAGATTTACATATTACTTAGTTAGTAGTACATTTTATTTATCGTAATATGATAAATTTATTATTAAATATGGATATAAAAAAATGCCCTTGCTGGTTACAATAATATATATTTTATACTATATCTGATTTACTCAATATCATGTTATGCATAACTTGCAGACTGTAACTTCAAAGTTGGTCATAAAATAAAATATAAGATATTGCAACAGTCCACCTCTATGAACAACTAACTTAACTTTTTATATCACTACATTTATTGATTTGAAATATACGCGGAAACATACAAGATATACGTGATTAAAATTAATGCGTATCTTCTCTATCGCATTTATGTTACACGAACGTTTAGATAAAGTTCGTAAAGAAATTAAAGCTTTGTCCTTTAACTCTTCGACTTTAAGGTTTAGTTACTTTTGATGTAAAATTAGTAAAAATTACTAGTTTACATAAAGGGACGCCTAGTTCTATATAGTCAAGGATTTTTTTTAATTTAAACAGTTACATAATTAAACGAATGTGGAATTTCATAAAACACTAACGTACAAAATATCTTTCGAAACGTAATAAGCTAATACAGTTTGTGAAAATATTTATAAATAGTTTTTTACATTTCTCTAATCGTTTCTGTTTTAAATAGGTATACATAAATTGCGATATGAGTTATTTAGAACTCCATAATAATACCGTATTTCTATAATAAAATAATTTCAATCAGTGAGTTAAAACAATAGCAATACATTAACTAAATTTAATAATTCTATTTAAATTACCCATGCGGATTCTTAAATGAGTAATATATTATGCGGTAATTATCAAACTATATTTAATCAAATTATAAATAGATAACAATTATTTTAAATGGCGCCATATGTAGCATTATAAAATGATAATTTATGTAAGAATTACATCATGAAGGAAGAAAACTATAAATAACCACAAATATATGACAAATGACTCCAACCTAGCTTTGCATCATGGAGTGCAAGAGCTGCCTCCATCTTGATATTCGATCAATGATCTATCTCCGCAGCCAGGAGATGTCCACTGATAATGTTCTTCTTACAACTGACCGCAGGTGCGCTGAAATTTGATTAAAAACTTAAAAGTAAGTTAAAAAACGGCATTAAAAAATAGAAATACACTGAAAACTAAGTAAGTTGTAATACAAACTGTGTAATTATTAAATTATATAAAGTATATAAATTCGTATAATAATTAGTAATAAAATTAGTAATAAAATTAGTAATAAAATTAGTAATAAAATTAGTAATAAATTATATAAAGTATAATTTATTACACGAAACAGCTAGCTTACATATTGATTACAAAGATTACATAAAATATGAGTTTCAGAAATGTTATCTATCTGTCCAAACAAATCGACCAAACGAAAAGGATAAGCCGACTGTTTTCCCGTCGCTTTCATCTGTAATTTCATTGGAATTATCTGTAAACATTTCATGCTGACTTGATATACACATTAACGAACATTTGTTTATATTATTTTTCATTTTTCATTTTAAACTGTGATCAAAACTTTGTTGAGTTGCTTCAGAATTATTTTTATTTATTAAAAATAACGAACGATATAAATAATTAAATTTATACACAAAATAATATATTTTCAAATAATTAATTATTATATAAACCAAAGTTATCGTCAGATCTAAGATCAATTTAAGTAACAACTGTGTTTTCATAAGTGTATTGTATTATATTATTAATTACAAAATAAAAAGCTGTTTTTATAAAAACATCAACCTTTTTATATAATAATATAGGTGTTACATCAATGTATCTTAGTTCGGTAGTTAAGTTGCTATCTATTTACAATGCTATGTAATACGTTGATGACAGTTAAAAATAAACTTGTCAGAAAATATAAAAGAACAAAAATATATTTTTTTGAAAGTTTGCAAGTTCGATATTTAAAAAGTTGCAAACAGTATTGAAATAGCTTAAATAGTATATATAAACTAAATTAATAAAATTAAATTAAAAAAAAAGTGTATATGTTGTGATATATACATAACAATTGTATTTATATAAATTTAAATCGAAAGTGTTTTGAAAATTAGAATCGAATAGAAAAAAATATATTTATAAATTAGTATTTTTCAGAAGGATTAATTATATGCACTACATGTTATGGTAGAGTATAAAAATGTTTCATATTGAAATATATAAAAAAATGATTACATACATTTGAAAATAAATTAGTTTTATAAAATATGTATATTGTATAATATAAATGTGTATCAACGTATATAAATCACTTGATTTTATATATTTCTACTAAATTCCCAAAGATTTTAGAAATGGCATTTTTTCTTCAACCATTTTATGCTTGCATTTAAGTAAGAAAACATTTCAATTAAAAACTCAAATGTAAAATGTGTTAAAACTCCTAACTATGTATTAAAAATGTAAAATGATTTAAATGTAAAAAATAAATAAAAATATTTGTCCCTATTAATTTTTTTTAAAGCATCCATAAAAATTCATTAAAAATAATAAGTTCAGAAGTTAATATATGTTATATAGGTTTACCCATAATGCTACTCCACATAGCATAGAATTATACCATAAAGAAACATGTATATTATAATATTTTCAGTACATATATGTATTTGTCTTTAATATCGAGTTTGTTTATTTATATACAACTAAGTATACAAGAAGCCAAAAAATTGCATTATATAAAATGAGTGTATCAATTTGAATTATTTTAAAGTCATCATACAACAGTTTTATATATGCTCAAAATATATTTGAACATACATTTTTAAAAATATTACATTTATCAAAGTACATTTAATATATAATCATTTAAAAACAGAACATCACAGATTTTTCTTTATAGTTTAACAAATACTGTATTTTCATGTGTAATATTATATAATATATAAATATAATTATATGTAATATATTTTTATATATAATAAATATATATATATAATAAATACATAATTATATATAAATATGTGTATTCTCAAGAATTTACCAATAACCAAATATGTATAAACAAATTTAATTTTACTATTATGAACAAATTATGTAAGCAACACAATAGATTAATTATATATTGTAAAAGAAAATTTGTACTAAAGAAAGAAAACATTCATTGTGAGCTACATAGTTCAGATTTAACATAACATGTAATATATTAAATTTTAATAAAACATGTAATTTAAAAAGAGACGATCGAAGGCAGCATGTCATAAAAAAGTGAAAGAATATATATATATATATATATATATATATATATATGTATATGTATATGTATATACATATCCATCTGGTAATTTTTTTACACCAAATACAATATTTTTATTTGTGTGGTTTAACATTGAAATATTTCAGAAATAATAATTATTTTGAAATTACACATATATATATATATATTATTGTTCATTACATTTTTAATCAAATACATTTAAACAAGTTGTATGACTATTTTTTTATTATTGGATAGAATTTAATTTTTAAACCACGCAATGACCAACAAGGTATCATTTCACCTTATTAAATGAGTGTGAAAACGTTATTGGAACTCTAGCAAAGGCGACTTTCCTCTTCCGAGATACGAAATACAACAAGAAAAAACAAGTAACTTTTCCTGTTCAATATGTGTATCTACTTTAATAATTCCTTCTGTTTTTTTCCTCTATATATCTCACACACTCTCCTAGTTTTCCTCTAAGATGATGAAAGCACGCGATAATAAGGGGGATTGCGAACATGCATAATAAGTTAGTCAGATACATTCATTTTCGATTAGAACGAAAAAGAAAAAAAAGTTACAACAACCGAATCGCTCGTTTTCTCTCCACAGTGTCCATCAAATTAATTTCGCGAGAATGTTAGAAATTAAATTTCGTACCACAAATATACGTACATTCTTCAGTACCGTTATACAGTGAACAATACTATGTTTAGTATGATCAATATATGTTTTACATGTATATAGCTAAATTAATAGTATTATATAAAACTTATACCATAAACTTAAGCAGTTAAAAATTATACATATTTTTTTCAAAACGAATCTTATATTTTTAGTTTTCAAAATAATCAAATAAAAAATGACTTAACTCTTTTAAAGGGGAAGTAATACTGTATAAAAACGATTGAAATTGAAGAATATATACAAAGTAAGACGTTTATACATTATAATTAATGGTTTTTAATAAAGTTTCTATAGAACTTTTATAATAAACCAAATTATAATTATTGATCATTTGTAATCATTAAATCACTGAAAACAGTTAACAATACGTTTTTTCCATATTATACGCATTTATATTGCTAACATTTGCTGTTAAGTAATTGGATAATTATTTTAGATTTTGTTATTCATATTATAAATTCAAAAGCAAGTGTAACATTCCGGTCATTATATTGCTGTTATGTCCTTACACTGTTTTAAACTATCGATGATGCAATTATTTTAATCAAACTTATGTTATGATCCGCTTACTGAAGGTGGTGAGGTGATACCATTACTCCGATAATAATAAAGCGGGAGCAGGTTGACGATGAAAGTATTGCACAGAGAAGAAATGTAAATTCGTAGCATATAATAACTGACTTTCAAATTATAGCTTAATGCATTAGACCGACTGTCAAATATCAATTAATTACTAGATTTATATTTAAAATAATTTTGGAATATTTTCTAGGGTTAAGAATTAGCTACTTCCGTTTTCTATTTATGATTGAACATAAAGGCAAGTGCTTAGAGCATGCCACTATTAAAGAAAAGTAGTCGTGAATTGGTTTAAAATTAGGTATATAGGCACTACAGAATGTAACATGACATATTTAATTATAATATTTATTAATCAGTTTTATAATTTTGTTTTGTAAAACGTTTTCCATCATCTCAAGATACACTGTAAAAATTAAATATTCATAAACCAACAATATTTTTACATTTTTAAAACAAATATAAATAATAAAAGTTGATCATTAAAAAGATAAAAAGTAAATAATTTCCTTCAATTTCATTTCTTTAATTAGAAACGGTTATTGATTTTATTAAATCTGTGGATAAACATCTGTGTGCCTGTTTCGCATTTATTTTAATATTGGTCAGAAGGCAATATTAAATATACATAAATGTCGGATAATTATATATAATGAATGATGGTTACACCAAACATGCCGAATTCAAATGCTTTATGATTGTATCTTTAACATCAGTCAAACAGGAACCCCATGCCTTATGTTTGCATAGTACTCATATACTCTATAAAACATTGATATATGAAATCAATGTCTAACTTTGAAAGTCCTGATGTTTACTGACGTATACTAAAATATGAATTATGTTAACTATACGATGGGAATCCTTCCATTTGCGCCGTGTGTAAAGCATTTAATATTAAAATTTACTCGCGCATGAACTACTGACATTAATACAAGCCATATATACGCTATTGTAAGCAAGAAGCATTATAAAACCAGTATGCCGCCATATCAAGAGGGTTTGTAACGAAAAATATTCGTGTGATTGATTTGGCGCAGGATAAAAAGGCTAGCAATAATGGTTTCAGGTGGAGAAAAGAAACGATCATCAATTAACGAGGACGAAATAAAGAAAGCGAGAGAGAAAGAGAGAGAGAGACTGAGCACACTCATGGGGAAGATAAGTACAAATTTAATGTTAACTGACCTTGATTTAGTCAATACTTCCAATAAGTCAGCTAAGTTGATCCGGAAGACTGCGACAGCGTGAAAAGGGGGAAAAGGGGGCATTTACAGTCTGTAGAGAACAGAGAGATCATCTTCTCCAACGAGGAGGTAGCCAGTCAGTGTGTGTGTATCTTCTACATATTCAACCAACTAACTATCCATCTGTATATTAGCGTTCTATACGGTCACGATCAATATCCGTGCTAATTTTAAAACACTCCGGCTTGATTGGGTCTTCCGGTATAAAGGAGAATAGTCGACTTAGTCACTATTTTTGTATCATTGTATGTATACCGTTGGTAGTGTAATTTTTGGTTAAAGAAATAGAAAAAAAACTTTAGACACTACACACATATAATAAATCTATTTGTTTTCGGCATGTAGTTTTAAATGTTACTTAACAAGATGTTGAAAGTTATGACATAACTGGACAGTTAAAAAATTAAATCAATTTACGTTTTCCCATTTTCACGTAAAGCCAAAAAATAATAATTAATTAGTTTCAGCTTTGAAGAATTCAGAGCAAAGAGAAAATGTAATCCGGCTTTTAATGGATTAATCAGTAGTTGATCAACTTCATTTCTCAAATATGTTTAAATTAAACAGCATTATTCAATCGTGTGATTCATAATAAAATTATGCCCAAAATGTATTATATATATATATATACAAGACAAAACTCTTGATATATTGTAGTTATAATATACATTAAAATATTTCAAATATAAATGATTAGTCACTTTTAAAGAGAATATTTAAGTAAAGAAAATAGGATATTATTTTTCAATTATGTAAAATACTAATTTCTTTTATATTAACAGTTTTAAAAAGTATGCTTATAATATAAAAAATACAATTTTGACCGGAAATAATTTTTTACTGAAATGATTAATATTTTATACAATGAAAAAATATGTTTTACATAGTAATTAAAGAAAATGAAAGCGTTTAATTACATGATATGCCCCAAACAAATAAAGTGTCGGATTTCATATGTTTACTTTCTAATGAGGATAACAAATGGTTATAAGACATTTAATCAATACTACCAATTATGGAAAATTATATCACTTGTTAAAAGGCACAAGTAAAATCACTACGCCTGAATCGAATATATAGTTCTGAAAAAAACAAAAGAAAAGTAGCATAATTTCGTTTAGATAAAAAAAATATCCTATAACTTCGTAGTTTCCTTATAGCTTCATTAAATTATTGCACTTCAGTATTAATATATAATCATAACAAAAAATGACAGATACTAAATTTATATAACACTATCTTAGAAAAGAATAAGATAAAGTTATTGAGTTTTTGAATCGAACCCAAGTCACTTCTAGAATAGCAACCGCAAATACTGTACACCACATATGAATGATATACTATAAAATGTGTATTTACAAAAATGTGTCATATATATGACAATTATATAGGTATATAGTATGATGATTATAGAACTATAAGCGTTTATTAAAGACACACCCCATAGTCTTTGTAAAAACACAGATACATGTAATCATTCCAGCGAGTTACCAGATGTTAACAGCTGTCAAGATATTTCCTCCAAGTAACCTTCAATTAAAAGGGAAAACAAGGAAGCGAACCAGTTCCAATCCGTTTGCATTGACTTCCTCTACGCATACTCTCTACAATCACTCTCTTCATGTTGAATAATGAGACTGCCGAACTACTACAGTATATAGATAGTCAAAGAATCCCTGCCCCTAATTAGTTATCTCTATCATTATGACGTTGAACAAGAATTTATAAATATTGAAGTAGCTAACAGGCTGATACGATCATGATGTAACCGGTTTATTTATGAATAGATAATTCCATTATATAAATTTTAACCATAACTACCGCAAGAAATATAATTATAGGCAAGAAAAAAAGGGAACTTGTATAAATGGCATTATTGTAATAGCTATATTTTCAAAGCTATTATAAAATGCAATAATACATTTTTCTTTCAATAGATTAGGGTGAATTAACATCTGACTATTCTAATATGTTCAACTAAACTATACAAAAACAATCATCTTATTGATCCTAACTGTATATGATTTCGAAATTACTTCATAATCATTTTAAAAATGTAGTAATGTTGTAAGCAATGTTTGTGTTGTTATTGATTAGTTAATACTCTATAGTTTATACCTAGATCAATATAATATTTGAATATATGTTTGAATGTAAATGTCATGGTAATTTGAATGTGATAAAATATTATCATAATAAAATATACGCTTGTATAATAAACCTGATATTTAGCTTATTCATAGAAACATAATAAAAAATAACAAATCCTTCACACTTGGGCACTCGAAGTACACACGGTAAGTCGAATTAATAATATTTTTTGAATACGTTTTTCTACCCTTTAACATACTTAAGAGTTATTTTATTTACAAAATGAGCTAAACATGACAACGAATTTCACAGAAATTGGTGCTGTAATTAATTGTATGTAAATGCTGTAATGAAAATTATTTAAACATTAGTATAGGCTAGGCTATATACATGTAAGTTTTGGTAAATAATATGAACTGTCTTTTAAATCTACTGGCAGTAATTATTTTGCTATTAATATTATGTCTGGCATTATTATAATCAGCAATTAATTTTTATAATTTATTTATTATTTAGCGAATAGAATTTTACAGGAAATATTATTTATTTAATCAATTTTAATGGCTTTATTTACAATAATGTACAATATAACCTTTCTGGAAATATACTCATTATCAAATATTTGTTAACCCTGTTTAAATATTAATCTAACGACGAGAGCGTAAACTTCTACAACGTGAAAGACAATTTTAATGGTTTTGAAAACTATTACTTAAAAAGGAAGCGGATGCAAACTTTGCTAAGTTGGTGGAATCTTTTCTTGCCATTTTAATTGTTTAACTTATCATATTAACTAAATTGTTAAAATTAAAATAACAGTTATAAATGCATTCATTTCATTTTTTTAAAAAGAAATATATGACTGAAATAAAAACACAAGTCAAACACAAAATAAATGTCAGTAAAACTGGACGTGCCAAAGCTGCACTATACAACACAGCAACCCCTCAATTGGTAGTGACATGGCCATGATAGACAAGATTGTTTGTAGCCTGGCCACAAAAGATTACAGTGCCCCACCAACACGACTATAACGGTCAAATTATCCCACTTTAGGTAGAAAACATTTTCTTACGACTAAACCTGTTCCCGGGATGTGTGAGAGATATAAGGTGCAAGAATAAACTATAAGATGCAAAAACATCTTTTCGGTGATCATAAAGAGTATTATTGGAATTAAAGGAACGGCAGTCAGGTATTAGGAAGACAAATATTACATTTGACGAAAATAGACAGCAAATGTTTAAAAAAAGAATTTTGCAAAAATTAATCAGCATAAACCGTTTTACATGAATAAATTGAGATAACAGTATGTTTAATGGGTACGTATAGGATGTAAGCATACATATAAAATATCAGTGTACTATATAAATCTTCTCAAATAATACAAGTATTTACAGTTATAAAGGAAAATATAATGTAGATAACTAAATATAATATGTTACACATGTATAACATACTGTGTAACAAACTACAATATTGGAAAATATTATAATATATTTTCATAGTTGTCAAATTATATACTAGTTTTGAAATTTGAAGAACGTATTTTGTCACATTTTATAGTTTATGATCTTAGTATCTAGTACAATGTTGATTTTAAACGTAAATGTAGATTTTTGTCTGAAGACATTTTAATATAATTTTATTGCTTAAACTCCTTTAAAAGCTTTTTAGTTCGTTAATGGTTTTAAGCAAAATTAAAAATGCAACATATTGCTTTGTTGTGCATAATTTAAAAATATCGTTATTTTGAAATACCCATTTTCTATTTTTTAAATTATGTGCCACATAAAATTTGTCTCTATTTATTTAAAATCAATCGATATCATAGGTTCTATTACTATATGGAGGGGTTGAAATAGCTGCCTATACTCCATCCCTCAAATATGAAAAAATCAAAATATTAAAAGTTTATCAGAATGAGTTAAGTCAACATAACTTTCCTAACGATTAACAATAATTAAAATAAATTTACTCTGAGAGCTGTATAATACATGGCTATTATGGCTATGGTAGTGGCAATTTCAGAGTATTTTACATATTTTTTGAAAATCAATGCAATTAAAACTATAATGTCTGATTATTTTAATTTTAAGTAAAATCAAAACTACTTTGTGAAAAACTCATAGCCTTAAAATATATCAATAGTTGGCGTACATTCCCATCCTAGTCAACCCCTGTCAAAAATTCCATATCCGCCCCTGTTATTATATATATTATATTGATTTAAAATGCAACATAATAGACCCACTTTTGTCAATTTTTATTGTATAGACATTGTCATGTTCACAAAATATGCGTAAAACTGTATGCGTAATTTAAAGCATATTTCAAACATATACACACCTATCATACAACATTTTAAGAACTGTAATCCATATAAAATATATGATGTAAAATACTTCCTAATAGTCACTATAACATGTTTGGAACTAAAATGAGACACACTGATCGTTTCAATTATAGGATATGGAACTTGTTTTGCTATTTGATTTTATTTTTTAGCATGTATATTTTCCCATTTTGACTTAATGCAAATGACTCAATTTTTGGAGCATAACATATTTGTCATTGCAGCAATGCTAATTTCTGAAATGTTATTAACTTGCTATAACTTACTATTCTAGATTTTCAAAGACTTGCAGTTTTTCAATCATTTTCAAATGTAGGCATTTTTTATAGACTCTACTTCGTATTACATGAATTTGTGGATTTAACTAATTTAGTAAACACGTAAGCTGCGAAGATATTATACATTTATTTACATTATAATATGTAATTATAAAAAAGGAAAGAATATATTTCGGGGATAGTTTTTTTTAAAGAAAATAAAGTGGACGTTTCGCTAACTGGGTAGCTTCTTCAGCACTCACACAATAAAGTATGTGTTACATAATTGTGTATATACAAACTTTCATGTGGACTGTAAATACTTTATTGTAGGAGTGCTGAAGAAGCTCTACCCAGTTAACGAATCGTCCATTCTATTTTCTTTAAAAAAACGGTATCCGCGAAATATACTGCTTCCTTTTTTAATATAAATTACCAGATATGTGAAACACACTAATAATTACTATAATGTGTAAGAATAGATTAAAATGGAACGTAGTGAAATATAATGATAACAAAATATAACGCATTAAAATATAAACATGACAATATGAACTACTGTTAACGTGCACATTTTATGATTTACGATTTATTCCATTATAATCATGAATAAGTTCTAATTAAAGTTTTTAATTTGTGTTGATTTATTTTAAGTTTTAAACTAATAATTCTGAAAATCATTAGTTAAAACATCAAGTCTCCATAGTTTAGTAGCCAGAATTAAAAGAATTGCCACTAATTGTGGTAAACGATGAAGTTAATGGTAAATATTTCACTGTTTGAATATTGATTTGTCGAATTGCTTTAAAAATATATATATTACTGTTTTGTTGTCCAAATCTAACTTTATAAAGAATATGCTTAGGAAGGTTAGCGTTTATTGTGTTAGGTTAAACTTAACCCACAGCCCACTTAAAGAAAAGTACAGACAAAAAGATGCTCTAGATCCCCTTCTTTGGTTGCTAAATTGTTTTTAAACCTTGCCTTACCTTTTTTCTAAATTTATATTAATACCTCAATTTCTTGCTCATCCTGTAATTATCACATCGGTTAGTATACCATATTCTTGGTTACTTCGTTTACACATTAATCATTCAACTAAATCAATGCAAGGATTGTATAAACTTAACTCTTGCCTTAAAAGAATCTATCTTTGAAGACTATATAAGCGTTCCGCTAGTTTGTTCTATGTTAAGGCTAACACTGGGATCATACACACCTTGCCGAGCATCTTTTTCATACAGTTAGATTTGGACAACAAAACAATTTTAGAATACTTTTCGGCTTAACCGGAAATAGATAAAGGAACATTAATGATAAGATGTATACAATTAGCTCAATTGATTTTATATAAATGCACATTAATAATTTATATTGTTTCAAATATTTAGTATTTTTTGATTTGCATCAACTACATAATAATTATAATTTTGCATGAAAAAGGTTTTCTGTTAATAATAAAAACAACTATAGTGGCATAATTTTAGTGTTTTTTAATTTTTTTTAATGTTTTTTTTTAGTTTCAATAAATTTAAAAGTTAAGTTTTGCCGTTTAATCAATAAAATATTTAATTGAGTATGACATATACAATTTTATTTAAGATTCAAATACTTAAACAGTAACTTTAATAAAGTTTCTCAGATTTTCTTTATTAATAGGTATGCGAGTTGTTCATTGCATTATCAAATCCGTCGCGACGTGTAAACACATCATACCGGTATATTTATAGCGATACAATCATATATATATATTTATGGCTGATTTTATTGACATAGGAGCAAAAAATAGTTTTTAAATTTTATAATTTTGCCTCCTTCAGGCAGACAAAAAATCGTTTATGCAATGTAGTATTTGTGAGAAAGATTATATATATATATTAAATATAATTGCTGAAATTAACCTAAAACTCTAGTAGAAAATATATTCAGTAGAAAAATAAAAAGAACGAACCATTTTATTATATAATATTATATAATATTATTGGTGTGTCCCACACACACACACCCAACCAACCAATCACAGTGAACTATCTATTGTGTGTATCTTAATCTATTATAA
>JAUZND010004366.1:0-11747 GCA_034780555.1 Coelogynopora nodosa
TATTATGTATTATTATTATTCATATAATTATTCAAATATAATTATTGGATTAATAAAACGAAATTTTGAAGACTAATTGATATTTGGAAATAAAAAAACGAATTTTTTTTCCGGACAACCTATACTATAATTATAAAATAAAATACAAACATTAAGATAAACACAAATGTTATTTGCACAATATATATAGAGTATGTATATTTGCTTGTATAATAAAACCTGAAATAGAGGTCATAACCAAATAGTGGTCGTAACTGCACTATAGTCATGAACAAAACAGTCTTTATTAACAAGTTAACAGTTCCACACGATACTATTGACATCTGTCACTGATAACTGCAGAACCACAAGTCAAACCCGCGAACCAGTTATGACCGGTTAACAGCTACTTTTACAAGAATGTTATCGCGGTGGATCGACACAAGCGGTCCTCACGACTGGGCCATGCAAAGGAGTATGTTTTTTCCCCTTAACGCACCATGGATAGTATTTCAAATTCTTCAAATTGATGGTGACATTTCAATTATTTTACCAACAAACCAATCGCTCTGGTATCGAAGTCCTACAAAATCACCAACTTTAAATGTTGCGTAACTGGCAGCGGCATCAGTTGCATCATTGCTTTCTGCTGTAGTACGAACATCAAGCAAAACATCAACCGGAAATTCAATTGGCAGTGTTGTTCTCCAGCCGGGGCAGGTCGGTGTAAACTGAGAACCCTCTCCTTCACAACAACAAGTGTCAAAACAAGAAGTCTCTCTTGTGAATATGGCGGCCTGCTTACAACGGACCGCGTGCACAGTCATACACTCTTTGACTTTCTCGATTTTCCAGTTTTCCATTTTCACACGAGCTATGGCGATTGTTTCCATTGATACCCAGAATTGTTTCCATAGCCGAAGTAATGGATGTACCCCACTTGACGAATAAATATGAGTCTGTGATTTCATGGCCCATCTTAGAAGCTTCATCCGCCAAACGCTAAGGCCCCTCCAGCGCCATCACAACAAGGGCGTTTTCCATGGCCGGCTTCAAAATAGGTCCAGCTGCATTGAAACCCAAAAATATCGGCATGGAGTTTCACAAGACAAAAGATCCGGTTGTTTCTATATTGAGATGTGGGGCTGTCTGTAATGTAGTGGAGGATTTCAAGTTCCGGGACGATTTTCTGTATTTTTGGAATAACATCCTTCAAGAACGCAAAAACAGCAAACGAATTATGCGAACGCGTCGCCAGTATCTGCAACTGAAATTGCATGCATCAAAGGAAAAACGGAATTCAGTGACCAACCGGACGCTTTTATCAAAGTGAACTACGATTAAGATATCAAGGAGAAGCTTTCTGGAATAGCTGCAAATACCGTTTCTTTTGATGAATGGCGAAGAATTTACGTGACGAGAAATTATGGAAAAGTACAGAAAATGATTAAACTCGTCAAGTGTGGTGAACTTCCAAAATAAGAATTTTTGGCGTCGTTTAAATCCGAAGTTACTACATTTCGCGTCCATGCTTTCCGGCATCGAAACAAGATGAGCAAGTCCACCCCTTGAAAGAAAACATGGGACCCCACGGTGTCCCCCAAGAATCAGGCAATGTAGAAAAATTCACTAGAAAAATTATTTGGATATTCCATTACAGCATACATTGTAGTATTTGAAAAATTCAACAAAAAGAAGAAATTAACGAGGGAATTTTTTAAAGGTTAATTATTGATTTTTGACAACCAATCAGAATTCAGTATACTATAACATTTCTATAAAGCATTTTATGACTATAGTTACTGTTACTAACTGATATAAATATGGGGTCAAAGAATCTAAATGTATGGTCAAACATTTCATAATAATATGTCACGTGACTGATAAATCGATATTATGTCACCCAATTAATGCAGTGTCACGTGATTGATAAATCAATATTATGTCAACCAGTTAATGCAGAAATTACAAATAATGTAACTAATTGTGTGAACATATTTATATATGAATATATACAAAATATAACGTATTATTTAAACATACAAAAAAATCATGTGTTACTTATGACTGATAAATCGATATTACATTAACCAATTAATGCAGAAATTACAAAAAATGAAAATAATTGTGTGAACATAGTTGTCTTTCCAGATGTATATATAATTTTAAATTGCATTGATTTCTAAATGTTAACGTAAAATCCAGACGTTTAGATATCTCTGTATGCCTGAGGATAGGTAGGCCCTATACATTCAAATAATATCGATTTCTTATTGTTGGAGATATTATTTGTAAGAATTTATTTAATAATTGTCAGCCCAGCTGTTGATGCGTTGAGTTATATTATATCTTGACTTCTTCTAAAATTCCCAACATGATCTACGAACTATGATCTAAGATCTATGACCAACATTATTATTATTATATTGAAATTATTATAAAGTGCATAATGCCTAAATTTTCATATCTGGGAAATTGTAAACGTGTATGTTTTATGTAGTGAATAAAGGATCGCTAGAAAAAATTCCTGAAAATAATAAGGGCAATTGTCTTGTTAACTGTCCCGAGGGCATTGACTAGATAATTGCCTTATAGATTATCAGGAATTTTTTTTAGCCATCCTTTATCCAATTTAAAGTATACCTGTTTATATAATCATTCCACGGGCAAATTATTAGTAAAATTTGAATTTGAAATATTTTGAAGTAAGAATTAATATCAATTTATGTTATGGTATATGCTTTAGAAGAGAATGTCGTTCATATCAATGCTGAATGCTGACATTGTGTACCATTAAGCCACGATAAACTACAGCATAATATTACAAAGCAAATACCAGACAAAACCATCAGACATGCGAAATGGGCAAAAGTAACGTTCGATAATTGGGTGAAGGAAAGAAACGAGCAAATTCTCCGATCGGGATCCACCAGTATAATGTTATCAGAATATGGACCAGCCAGTCTAAGTACCATTTCCAAAGGCAATTTAAATTTCGCGCTACAATATTTCTTCCATGAAGTCAGAAAACAAAATGCAGAACCTTATCCTAGCAATACGTTGCGTAGCCTGCATTCTGGAATTAATTACTGGCTCAACAACAAAGAGAATAAACACTGGAAATTGTTTTCTGATGTGGAATTTTCAGATGCCCGTCGTTCACTTGATGCAGCCATGAAAAGTTCAGCACAAAACAGCAATAATAAAAAAGTAAAACGGGCCTCTCACATTACCACGGACCAAGAAGAATCTTTGTGGCAAAGAGGATATTTTGGCTCTGATAATCCGAAGAAATTGAATCGTACAGTGTTATATCTGTTAGCAATTAACTGTGGTCTACGCGGGGGACGGAAGCTACAAGAATTTTCGGTAGGCGAAGAGCTGTAATTTGGTTTCCAAATATACCGAAAGCTATTCAAGACCTTCAAAAACGCACTGAAACAGCATCACGAGGAACCAAAACGGCTGAAATTTATGCAGAAGTTTCCTGTATTGCTGTGATATTCTTGCCCAGGGCAAAAGTATCCAATTTAATTTTAATATTGAATTTCCCTAGACAAGCAAATGTTAGCTAAAATAACAGGGATTTTGAGATAGAAAATTAACATTACGTAGCAAACAGGCCTACTTTAAATGCCCAAAAAATCTGTTATCATATAATAATGTGTAATTGAAAACAAGCATATTAATATCTAGTGTCAGATGGCATACGCATATACACAGGAGTATCGATTTAGTCACAATATACCTCACAGAATACATGTTATACTTTTGCATTTTCAATCTAATCCATTAACCATGTAGTACATGTTAACAAAATTGGAGTAAAAGCTGATACACAAATATGAAAACAATTGAAAAAAGCCAAAATACGTTATATAGTGAAAGTGGACTATTGTATATACATGCATTTATAATTCAATGTTTACCGAATTTGATCATGCCAGAATTCAATTGTTAACATTTCCTTTGCTGGCATTGTTAAGAAGCAAAAAAAATATTTGTGAAAATTTGCGGAAACCATATTTAAGACAATGTCTGAGGTAGGTATGATTGGAAGGTCTAAAAGCTTTGACAATACTTCACAATTGAAGCATTTAAAAAGCTTTCAACTTTATTAAAACTCAGTCCAAGGGAGTATATTCTAACTTTTCTAATTGTAGTCGTGATCACTTATATTTGTATTCGTATATGTTATTTGCAAAAAAATAAGGTTTTAAGGAATATATAATTCGTTATTCACATAATTTATTGGAAAATAGATTGAGAGATAAATGTGTGTATATATATATATTAAGCAATAAATGCATGTCTATATATATAATAGATTTGCTATTTGGTTGCTAGTTGTCAGCACAAGAAGTGCATAAATGCATTTAACGCCAATCTTGTTTGGATTATTCATTACAATTTTTATTTAAATCAAAGAATACACAATAAAATAGTAAGGTATACTATGTATTATTAGTGGCTAATATATTGATATTCATATATATTTTATAATTATGTTATGTGGTATAGACTGATCACAATTATAGCCATATAACACTATTATTATTACATATAATATTAAAGATTTCCTCAGTGCATAAGGCATTGATATTGCATAGATAATATCGCACGATGGTAGCATAATCCCTGTGGATAGATATTTGCATTTTTTAGCAAAATACGTGTCAAGGCCTTTTAGAAGAACCATTGTGTTTGTTTCGCCCTATCTGTATAGCCAATAAAACAGTGTCTCTGCAATATGACCTTATGTCTCCCTGGCAGGCAGCTGTGTCTGTCTAGTGTTTAGTAACTCTTCTGAGTTTGTTCAGAGTGTCATACTGGTCTGACGCGCGGTCTTGTACTGTTGCGCTCTCTAGTGCATATTACCTTTCCAAAACTGCACTGCACACCTGTGCAAGCAGTGGAATAAAAAAAATGACTTCAAATGTAAAATTACACACTAACGTTAGTATTAAATGTAAGCATACGTCAAAACTGAGAAAAGAGTTTATTTAAAAGAAATTAATTATCGTATCGTTGTCTTAAAACGGTAACATTGTTAAATTCTGACGTAATTTAAGTAATTCAATATAACGGTTAATTTAAAAAACGTAAGTAATATAATGTTTAACACTGACTAATGTCAAAAGCAAAATTGTTGTAAAATATGTTTTTTTTATAAATGTTCGAACAGTTCTCTTATAATTCTCTTGTTATAAAAGTTTAATTATTGAGAAGAGGAAATTGTAACCAGATCAAATATTTGAGTAAGCAGAGCTCACATAACAAAATCAAGTAAACAGTGCTCTGCCATCGTTTGAATTTATTTATTGATAGTATGAATATAATCCATAATATGTACAATGTATTATGTATAAAGAATAAGTAAACACTATCGAGATTTGGAAAATTAGAGATCCACAGAATAGTTTGAAAACTGTAAATTCATAAAATACATGAAACATTCGGGAATTAATAAGTGAAAGGAGACTGAACTAAATGTTATAGTCATGATTAAAATATAGGATGATAATAAAATAAAATGTTAGTGTAGAAATTTGTGCAAATTAAGCTGTCCCGTATATATAATTAAAAAACATATTTATATATATTATTATATCATTTTATTAATAACATAATAAACTTCTTATTGGTATTCCTAATCACACAAATAGCTAATTGAAGTGATTTTAAATGACGTACAATTACTGAATCAGCCTTAATTGTTAAAAATAACAACACCATACTCTATCTCATCTCGAATGATTGGATCAATTAAGCCTCTCATGCTGTCCGTTCATACTCAGTTTAAACGTTGTTCATAGTTGCTTTAAAGTATAATATTAATGTAAACGTAATTGTAACTAGGTTTTTCCTGACACATTGTACACTAGCGAAATTTCGTATTTGTTATTCTTACATATAGAGGGTAGATAAACTTATGAAGAATTTATAGTAAATTTGATACTGTTATACGTTGACAAATAATGATAATACTCGGACAATATGATCATAGAAAGTTCAAAATACAGTAATTAAAAATAATAAATGATTCGTTATTTAACAACTTCAAGGTCAGGGAAAAACTTTGCTTTGTCATAATCTCAACATTTGATAAATATGATATCGAAATAATTTCAATAAAGCAACGAATTATATTTTTAAGATCATAACATTTTAATGCATAACAACAATACACATATATTACTATTAAGTCTAGACGTTTGACTCCTTACAATGATCTTCGTGTGTCCACTGTGCAGGTTGTCCACTGCATCCTGCCTGACTTCCTGTGTCTCGTGGGCATCATGATCCTCTTCGTCTTCTGCTGCCGAGACCGGCTAGGGCCCGAGACCCGCCTCACTGGCCTCCTGGCTCTCTGCTATCTGGCCTTCAACGCGCCCGTCACCATCGAGTGGATCTACCTCCACGTCTCGCAGCCCTCAGCGGCCGAGAAGTCCTTCTCCCTGTTCAAGTTCAACTACCTCATGAACACCCTCGTCATGTCCTGGTCCCTGATGCGCTACTTCTTCTTCCTGCCGTTGCTCCTCGTGGCCAGTCTCGACTTCCGTCGGGCCACAGTCTATGTGTACATGTGGGCCGCCCAGCTGGTCTGGCACAGTGTCCAGGTGTGGCGGGACTCCTGCCAGTCGGATCGCTGCATATGCGAGTGTCTGCGGCTGCGCTGTGTCTCGCCGTCCAATCAAATTGAGGAGAACGGCGGCGGCGCGAATGACGACGAGGACTGCTGCGGGGGGACGCCGCATCCACAGCGGGTTTGGGGCGGCGGAGGGGGGCTCTCGGAGAACGAAGCGCAGGGATTGTGCGGGGAGCTGTGCTCCTGTTGGATGGTGCAGACCACGCAGGGCTTCCGTCGGGGCTGTCACAAGGCGACGGTCCCGGTCCAGTGGGACTGTGCCTGGCTGATTACGGCCAAGGCGATGACCAAGGAGAAGATAGCCAGGCATCATGGTCACGGCGAGGAGGATAATGGGCAGGCCAAGACTCCGATCATTGTGGCCTCGAGGCCGTCCAATGAAAGCACCGCAGTGTGAAAGGAGGGTTAAGAGGAACGGCTGAAAGGGAATGAGTTGCATCAAATATTTTGATGTGGGGAATGGTTTAGATGTTGTGCTAAATTGATGCCTATACTGAAACTAGCGACGCTGCCAGGATTTTTATGGGCAGGTGCAGCCCTTTGTGTACATGCCTCCATAGAAATGTTATATTCATACTGAAAAACAGCATATTTCATTTATGTTAAAGTAACTCTACGGCTGTCCAAAAGAATGTCGTTCGCCCCCCCCCCCCCCTTTGTTCCCCTTCCCAGTGCCCCCCTGGTGGTACACCTAAAGAAGCGATGTATAGCCTTATCTTTGGAATAATATTGTACTCGTTATCATTCGTATTTACCTTTATACCTGTTATTGATACATTAATATTGAACGCTAACATTTATATTAACAGGGTTATATTGTTTGTATTAATAGACCAAGAGCGCACATAAACCATTTATTTCGTTTTATTTATGTAGTCATTTTATAGTGGGAGAATTAGTGTGCCTGCAAACAGCTTTTTGATCGTGTAAATTATATACTTGTGATATATTGTATATGCATGTCATTTACTAAAAACGTCTTGAATATCAATGTCCTACATATAAGCTGTATCTTCATACATTTGTTTAAAAAAGTATCTTATCTTATTTACTATAAATCTCACGCTATTACGATTCATTATAAATTCAAATATATCACGAAAAAATACTTTTACAATTATTACGGAGATTTGCTGATGCAGATATATCTACTGATGCTGATGATTAATTCTATAACTAAGTTGTCAAATTTCTTTTGTATTTGAAGGCGGGAAATATTTGAAAATAAGGAAATGTTAGGGAATAAACAAAATATAATCATCGATTTGTAACAAATGCACAAATGCATTCACGTGTTTATTTGATGGTTATTCTAGTTTAAAATAATAATACCTACTTCTCCTAAATAAAAAATAAAATACACCAAGCACACCCTATTATGCGAAAAAATACACTCATATTCATATTCATATTCATATTCCTCCTTATTAGGACTCATCAGTAGACCATACCCCACCCCACACCAACGAAATATACCTGCAAACATGAGTGCTTTACAAGGTCCGCTAGGTACTTCATATAAGGGCCGCTTTGCATAAAACTAGTTAAGATATAAAATCCATTGATACAAAATAACTAGTTAGGAAAAAATAGCGGTTGAATACAAACGTGATTAAACTAATACGACCATTCTTCTTCTTATGCTTCAGTAGTATATTTGAAAGGTTTAATTTCTGGTGAGTTTTTCATATTTTATACCTAAGAAGCACATTGTACTTTTTTCCTAATACACTCAAGTATTCATTACTAAAATGTAATTATACACATGAAAATAAACAACTTCCAAATCATCTAAGTTTCTGATTTCAATCATTTAGTATAAAGAATTTGAAATTAAGATATTAAAGTAAATTTGTTTCCAGTTAGCCATTGATATAAACATCAGTTATTATCTCCATGTATTTTACGCGTCATCTATCATACTCGATTCTGATTGGCTGTCAAAATAATGATATTATTGAAGTTATTTTTTATCAATATCAGTTTGTTTTTGTTATTTATTATATTACGCTACTTATCTTATAAACGCTTTTAAAACAAAACAAATTGTTTTTTCAGATATATCTCTCTCGTGATGCGAGGGATATATCTCTCTCGTGATGCGAGGGATATATCTCTCTCGTGATGCGAGGGATATATCGGTAAAAATATTTCCTCATTTTTTGTTTATACTTTACATCATTTTAAACAAAATCAGTGATGTGATTTATTTATGTAAATACGATGTCTTTTTCAGCATTTTTATAGAAACTTTTAGAACATCAATGCTTGATTGAAAAAGGATTATTGGCTAACTGCATCGCCATACTCTAACACTATTAGGATTCAAATTGATTTGTCAGAAGATCAACCCTTTTAAAAAGCATTTGATGTATCCAGGGGCAACTAATTTGCGTTTGAAGTTGTATTAGAAGAATTGCTTGATGTTCTCTTTTAGCCATATTTTCAACGTAGCTCATTCAGGGATTCGTTTTCATCAAACTCAACTTTAAATTTATATTACTGAGAAGTTAGCTGTACATTGATACTGCATGTCAACTTAGCCTGGGCTCAAAATGTGATCTCCCTCTTAGAACTGTCATGAAATCACGCTAGAATTATCAAAAGAGTGGAATTCTTTTCCTCAATTCAACAGAGTCAAAGTTTTCATTTGCTGATATAAAAATAACGATATGGAAAGTCAATAAATGCAATTTTTTTTATACATTGAAGTGATATACTTTATTACAAAAATTGCCTTCATGTAGCCCACATATTCTGACAATAGTTGATTATGCAAAAAGACAAAGATCATAGATTAGAAAATATTGTACTTGTAGTACAAAAAATAGAATCAATGTACCTTCTCTCTCAAAATCAAATATGGACTCTATGGTATCTGAGTGTCATTAATTTATTATTGATAACTGTAATCCTATATGCCAATATGTATTTAAGTGAGGGGAAGGGTTTTGTGAAGCATATAATTAGCACAAATTCACAAATTAATCTCATAAAAATCTCTTAAAAATCTTCAATTATACATATTTCGGATAAATTCCTTGATCAGTATAAAATTCATAAAAACATTATAAACGTATGAACTAATATATTATATATGATATTAAATACATGTTTATATTATTTGTTTAAATTTAAAATATTTATACATATTTAAAATATTAGTCTATAAGTTTATACTAATTTTATTAATTTTATAGTGATCAAGGAATTTATCCGAAATATACGTAATTCATGTTTTAGTCATCGTATTTCTTTTTCTTCTATAATATTGTTTTGTGTTTTTCATTAATACATTTTTTGGTCATATATGTTTGTGAATTGAAATCAGAATATGTTAAAGTACTTATTTAGCCCGTATTGATAATTATGAAGCAAAACGTCATGCAAATCTAAAAAAAGACAATTACCTCATTGTTAATGAAAGAAAAAATGATGTCTTAGTAGTATTTAATATGATGTGATAAATATTTACCCGCATTCGTTGATAAGTTATCCATTATCGTCTTGCATTGGTAATACTTGATGTAACTCTATGAAGTGATCACATATATATATATAGATTATCGTGCTGTTTTGTCTTCATTGTTATTTTATCTAGATGCTTTCTTGAACTCCGATTACATAAAGCTGATAGAAATTTACATAAATGACAACGTGTACGTGTTGATGTAATCGATTATATCATGACATATAATGACATATAATGCACCTGAAATCACTATTCCATACTATACTACTCTCAAAATATGTATCTATTTTTTGCCAAAGATGTTTTATGATATGCCTGGTAACAGATTCTTGTCATTTAAAGCATGAAAATATATTTACATATTCATAAATATGATGAGTATCAACTGATTTTAAATATGTAAAGAGATTGTTGGTTCTTAACTTTGTTCACTTCACAATCTATATTGAATTAAAATATTGTTGTTTATTTATTTAAAAAATAGGTTCAAACAATTTATTTCAACAATTTAAATACAATAAAATGTTTTTTGAGATAAAAAGATAATTTCCTTTGGTCTTCATTAGTTTATTTCTTAGATATCTTTCGAACGTGAATTTTCAAAAAAATTTTCGACTAGTAATTACATTTTATTTTACAGATGCATACGGCAAATTATGTAAAATAAAACGTATTAATCAGTCAACTTCATAATATTGAAATTTAAATTAAACACAGAGAGATTTCAATGAGTTACAATAGATATGACTATAATAAGAATTGAGCAAGTTTTACATTGACCTAGTTCTTCCTCTTACATTGACCTAGTTCTTCCTCTTACATTGACCTAGTTCTTCATCGTACTTTGACCTAGTTCTTCATCTTACTTTGACCTAGTTCTTCATCTTGCTTTGATCGAGTTCTTCATCTTACTTTGACCTAGTTCTTCATCGTTCTTTGACCTAGTTCTTCATCGTTCTTTGACCTAGTTCTTCATCATACCTTGACTTAGTTCTTCACCTTACTTTGACCTAGTTCTTCACCTTACTTTGACCTAGTTTTCCATCTTACTTTGACCTAGATCTTCATCTTACTTTGACCTAGTTCTTCACCTTACTTTGACATAGTTCTTCATCTTAATTTGATCTAGTTCTTCATCTTACTTTGACCTAGTTCTTCGTGTTACTTTGAAATAGTTCTTCATTTATTATTTCGAAGTTGATCGGTCTCGGCGTTCTCAACGTTGGTCCCCAAAGTCGGTAGCGTGTCAGGTCGTCTTGAAACATTTACCACTATTACCATTACCATTATTTGTTATTGTTTTTTAAAGTATTATTATAGTATTATAATGTATTATATGATAACAGAAGAACGGCCGAAAATAGTTGTAGAGCGATTTTTTAATCAATTGGAATTCAAAAAATATTTCACAGATTAATTTTAAAATTTAAAGAAAAGCAATATTAAGTTTTTAACATTCAACTTTATCATTCGTTGAGTGTTTTTTCTAAATTTGTGCAAAATCAACAATTTTATAATATTAACGCCGCTGAGGGTCCTAAGTCCCGCACCTTATTTAGTTTCTACTGTGTCTCTTTGGGTCAACTTCTACTTTCGGTCCGTTTTGGTTTTGTGTCCTGGATAATGGCTTTAATTAACATATAACCA
>JAUZND010004367.1:0-11747 GCA_034780555.1 Coelogynopora nodosa
CGGTATTTCCTACACTAATTCGATCGATAGCATTACAATAGCCGTAATACTGAATGGATTTTTTATTTGATACCCGGTTTTAAAGGGTTAAGACATGAGTGGGAGCTATTGAAAATATGGAAGCTGTACTGTAGTATAATGAAATAGTGGTATCTTTAGATTAAATTTAAAAACACATTTAAACCATTAATATTAAAAATGTTGAGTTACATTTTTATGATTTACAAACCATGCAAGATTCAACCTACATGATTTATAAATTGTGCAAGATATAAATATCTTACACATTTTATCAATTTGTAGATTGCACAATAATTTCTAAATTGTGCTGTACAAGTATAAAAATAATTGCTGTCCTTAAGCAAATATAAAAATATTTTATAATTTTAAACTACAAATAAAACTATGTAATATATTAATAATATATTTGACATTACCTTACAATTTTTTTCTCTAAAATATATATATTTTTTAGAATATTTACTAACTGTACTAACTGTGCTATTTATATATATATATGCTATAGCAAAGAGATTTATGTATCACACAAATTGATCAAATGTTCACAACAATAATATATTAATAGCAACATTAATAAAATTTACAAGAATATATATATATTAATGTTAGTGTTTCTAATTAATAGTTTTATAAAATTCTTAATTATAAGAATACATTTTGTAAAGTTTTTAATAAATTAAAATAATCATGACTATGTTTATAACTATGATTATAAAAAAATATAAATATAACTAAAATTATAATGACTCCTATACTGTCAATTATCCCCACTATTTCATTACAGTTTGATTAACACACTATCAATGCCAATAACTTCCATTCATAACATATTAACAGTATGGTCACATTATCAATATATTCAGGCTTAATTAAAAGATTTTTTAAATAATACATATAATGAACTAGATCAGTGCTACATGTTTACTATTGTAATTTTATTAGGAAAATATCTATAAATATGAAAACTCTATGTACTATATTACTATATATAGGTAAAATTTACATGAAAGAATTAGTAAATAATTATTTTTTAAATTTCTCTTTGTGTTTGACCATTAAATACTTGTTTATTTTTTACTTTAAATACTATATATATTTTTTAAACACTTTATATTTAAAAATAGGTAATGGTCATAATACATATTTGGACAAGCTTAATTTTTAAACTTTTAAAAATCATATCTCTATAATTATGTGAAGAAACAAAATGATATTTATATGTAATAGCTATCACTAACAAGATGTTTTGGTTAATAATAAAACCAAACAAATATTTTCAAATTATTACTAGCACTGCATATATTATAGCTACATGTATAGCTACATGTAATAAATATTAAGAACTACTGCTAATGCATCTAAATTAGTCTAATATAAAGTATTTAATTATTGGTATTAATCTTAACCACTAGCATTTCCTTGCCAGTAATGAATGGCTTAGCATTGAAAACTTAAGCGGATTGATAAAGCATAGCATATTGAACTGCTCATTTGGATGATCTACTATGCCATTGACAGGTCCCTTACCATAAGCAGTAGTAAAATAAGACCACTAAATGTATTTAATATCATATGTTATAGCTAAATCTAATAGGCTCTAATCAACTTATCAGTCCTGAAATTAGCTGCTTACATTATATAGAATTAATTACTTATTAACAAGTTTGTTATCAATTGATTTTTCAATATAATAATTAGTACCATTTTTATTTTTAATATAATGTAGAAATATAAATACTATTTATATTGTAAAACAAATTATGAAATATTTTCACATGTAGTATTATCAATAATTTGAAAAATCACATGACATTCAAACAACAAGTTTTTTTACATACAACAAACAACATATAGATTTGCAGCTATATTTATGGCTTAAAATCAATAACAGTTTTTTTTATTAGAAATATTAATGAAAGAAAAAATTTTCAATTATAATCCATACATTTTTTTTTCTCTTGTTGGGAATTTATATGGAATAACCCTTATCAGAGTTTCATGATTTTCTTGACATCTTTTTTTACTACTTTATAAAAAATTTATAGAAACATTTACCTTCCTATTATAATTTATAGAATTATTCATAATGTATACGTTTTTTTTAAATATATGAATCTAATTAAATAATATGATTTATTTAAAACATCTTTTTATTAAATATAGCAATCTATATAATAATTTACATTATATTTATTTGAAATATAATTTTTTTAATTATAATTCATTTGCACTAACAAATCTACATACTGTTCTGAAAAACAAAAAGTCAAAGTTAATGAGTGTGATTTTACTCATGTAATCCAACAATGACATTTCTTAATTTCAAACACAAGAAATTTGACAGTGTCAAGATCAGCCTTAAAAAACAGTGTTTTATATATTATATAAAATACGAAAATAATACAGATATGTATGTGTATGTCAAATGAATAATACGTTCATATAAAAATAGCTAACAAGGTAGAATCTTTTTAGAGGGGTTGATATAGCTTAGCTGGTTAAGTCGCTAGAGATTCAGTGTAAAAGTAGATGGTTCAAATCCTATCAGTTAATACTACCTTATAATCAATGCCTTCCAAATATTTTATGAATATTAGCGAAAATGAATTAATTGAATGAATATCTGGTTACAATGTTTTTGAATAGTGAATATCCAGATTGTGTAAATCTAAATTAAGTGAACTCAGCTAGCTATAGAGATGTTATATATATATATATATATATATTATGATTACTTTCTTATGCATTGCATTAAGCAGTTATGGAAACTGAAATAGCTCTTTGAATGTCAGATCAATCTATTTTAATAAGTATAAGATTCATCCTAAATGTTACAATAAAAAGTAAAAGCATTCTTTATTCAAATGCTGCATTTTATGTATTTATGATTCTTACATTACCAATTTAGTCGATATGTGGTTTCATTTCATAATCAATGTTGTTCTGAAAATAAAATAATTTATAGTGTTGCTCTTTTTAAATAAAAGTTCAAAATAACAATTACATGTTTAAAAATATTATTAGCCTATATAATCCTTACAACATATAATTCAAAGCATTTAACACATGTAATTATAAAATAATCCTAATATACCATCATTGTTGAAGATGCTGAGATTTTTCTATTTATTTATGTAACTACAAATATCTTTCAACAAATTAAGATCCTGATTTCCATTATTAATATCAGAATGACTAAATGATTTTTTAATGTAAAATGGACAATGTATGTTAATAAATTCACACAATTATAATCAGCTATAATTAGGGAAGTATTTTGGATTAATTTTATATTTTTAGCCAAAAAAATTATGCAAAATTCTTTAAAAATGTATATTTATTAATCACATGGTATAACTTTTTTTAAATAAATATATGCTTTATAGGTATATCTTATGATAACAGTTGTCAATAAAAAGTTTTAATTGTTGAAGAAATATGTTTATGACATTAAATACACATATACTACTCGCTTATCATTTGACAAAATAATCTGTATTGCAACAAAAAAAATTGGTCATTTTAAATAAGAAATGTCGAATTGTTTAGAAGATAATTATATTAAAAATTAATATACAATAAAATAATTGGCAATTTATCACACTGTCTAAATTAAACCATTGAATTAAATTTAATTAAATTTTAATTAAGTCATCCAAAATGTATTATATACATTATAATATATGTCATTTAATTTAAAAGCGGGACGAATATTGCTAAAAATATGTCTTAAATTTCAAATTAGGACATCACTGCTACCAACAAAGTGACAATTTGTTCTTTAAAAAATAACCAAAAAATTATTTTTGATATTTATATTATATATGAGCATTTCAGTTTTGTCAGATGTTAACTGTTTGAACTACATATGATGAAACACTTCTTTGTTATTTATACCCCATACGCTGTTTTTCTTCAATTACTATAAATAATAATTAATGGCTGCCCTTTAAAACTCTAATTGATTTAAAGAACCTATATAGTTTTATATAATGTTTTTTAAATGTTCATGTATAATAAATAACTATATTATGAAAATTAACCTTTTGTACTGTGCAAATTCAATAAATATATATTGAATGAAGCATATGGAATACCTTTTATTGTAATATTGGTTAATTTTTCATTATTTCCTCATTTATTTAATACTAGCTATTTAAATAAATAAATTTTTGTTGTGTCAAATAATAATATATATATATATATATCGAAAATAAATGTTATTAATACAGTTTGAAAATAAAATATATTTAATCATTTTTGTATTGTGTATTGCAAATCAATGAAAATCTTAAGTATGCATTTATAATATTATGCATAATACATAAAACAATTTATTCTATTGAAAGTTTTGATGACGTTACTCATACATTAATACTTTGATTTTATATAACTATACCTACTTTTGATCTATTATTTTAACAGCTTTAAAAGGTATCACATTATTTGTTAACTTTGGTTTGTTCTGTTAATGCTTCTTTCGTATAATTTTTTAATGATATTAATAATAAATTGCCTTTATGGTAGGTAGAACAAATGCTATTAGATTTGTTTTTATTATTCTCATATATAATTCAATGTACACAATTCATTTCAGTCAGCATTTCTAATACCGTTTTAGTGTTTGGTTAAAAAATCAAAGAACATAGATTTTTATCAGTTTATTATACAATAATGATGCTAAATATAATTATTGCTTTCTTATAATGTTTAATTATAACGTTATTTATAATTATAACGTTCTTTAAATATAATAAAAATATTTTGTTTAAAAAAATAATGTAATTTTACAAAAACTTCAGATTCAATCAAATTGAGAATTATAGAATTTATAAAACCGAATATATAATATAACATACGCCTTATTATATAATACCGTTTATTATCTTCATTTTTGACATAATTTCAGCTTTCGATTACATTATAAGGGAGTGTCCAACATTTAGGTGCTTACATATCTTCAACACGATCTCTAACTTTTTTAGCTTTTAACCTGCACTCACATTTTTAATACTTCCAACGTCAGACAGGTAGCTGAACGAAAAATAAACATTTAATAAAGGCTACAAATTTTATAATTATTTACAAAGGATTAATCAAAACAGCTAAATGAACGCAAAAATTACTTTAAAAACTTATATAAATGTAAGGCTAAAAGTGTTAAAATGTCTAAGAATTATTTAATTATTGTTCTCTTTCTATTGAAGGTGAGCAAACATTGTTAATGCTAAAATTAATTTGAGTTATTAACTTATTATGTATTATTTATTTCAAAGAATATAATAAGATATAATATTTTATTAGTTATTGTTGCTTTTGAAATAAAGGTTTTTGTAATATACATTTGTAACATAAATATAGTTGAATTTATTTTGAAACTGTGTCTCATTTATATTTACACACACTAATAGTGATAAATTTCCGTCGGTTTTTATTTTCAGAATGAAGCTGATGCTGTCCAAGAATCAGGACCTGTGGAAGCAGTTGAGCCAGTTGGTGATCAGGAGGAGGCCGTTGAGAGTAAAGAAAACGTGGAAGTCGGTACCACAGAAGTTGGTGTTGAAGAAACTCTCAAACTGGAAGAAAGTGGGGTGGCTGTGCCAGAAACAGGTGAAGAGGTAGCCGCCGGGGAACCTGTTCCTCAGGAGGAGGGAGGAGAGGCATCCCCAAAAGCGGAGGGAAACGAAGATGCTACCAGAGAAGAAGGAACAGAAGAGCAGCCTGAGGGTGTTAGCAAAGAGGGTGACAAGACTACCACAGATGAAGGTGACACGAATACTGCAGAGGAAGGTGTCGAGGCTACTGAAGAAGGTGAAAAGACCGCCGAAGAAGGTGAAAAGACCGCCGAAGAAGGTGAAAAGACCGCCGAAGAAGGTGAAAAGACTGGTGAAGAAGGAGGAGAGGTTAAAGAAGTAGTGGAAGGAGAGGATGGAGATGAAAAGAAGCAACCCGAAGGAGAGGAAGGTGTTCCTGTGGATGAAGTTAAGGAAGGAGAGGAAGAACCTTCAGAGCAACCTGAAGAACACCTTGCTGTGATTGCGGAAGGTGCGGATGACGATGAAACTTCTGCGAAAATTGATGCCGCTTTCGAGGAGGATGGTCGAGCAAAATCTGGACTACATGCTGGTGAAATTTTAGATGAACAAGATGTCATTGCTGAAGGTGAACATGATAGACCAGAACTCGTGGGTTCACCTCATGAACAGTATATGGAAGAAAGCGAACATGAAGATGAATATGAAGAGGAGGAGGAAGAGGAAGAAGAAATCTACATTGATAGGGAAGCCCTTGAGAAAAAATACAAGCAGGCTATTTCTGACAGAAAGCTTCTACACGAACAAAACAACATTCTGCAGAATAAGTTGGCTGAATACTTTCGTAAAAAGAAAGCAGACTCAGAAGCAGCTGGAGGTAAACTTGAAGTCGAGAAAAGTTCTTCTGAATATGAGCAGCGGTACATTAAGTATATGAGTAGTTTAGAGGATCTTAAACGACAGTATGCAAACCTTCAGGAGGACTATCAACAAGAATCAGAGGAATTAAAAGAACAATCTCAAATAAAGCAGGAGGAGGTTGACAAAGAACGTCTTCGATTTATGGAATACAAGAAGCAGATTGGTATAAAATCCGTCAACAGCCGCAGCGGTCGTACAATTCCAGCTAAAGATCTTGATGTTCTTTTAGCTAATGAACAGAAGAAAGAATCGGATGTTTTAGCAGTTCGATTAGAAAATATTAAACTTCAAAATCGTCTTACTAAAGAAGAAACAGCTCTAAAGTCTAAGGAAGAACTTGCTGAAGGACTCTATATGATCGATTTTGAACAGCTGAAACTTGAGAACCAAACATACAATGAAAAGATTGAAGAAAGGAATGAAGAACTTTTAAAACTACGTAAGAAGATTACTAGTACTGTTCAGGTTTTAACTCATTTGAAAGAAAAATTACAGTTTGTGAAACAGGAAAATCAGACGCAACGATCAGGACTGGCTGAGGTAGATGCCGTTTTGGCAAAAAGACGAGATCTTCTAAGTCGCACAAAACAACAACGCGACTCTCTCCGATCCGGCAATACTCGATTACGACAAAATTGCGGTATGCTCGGGAATGAAATGTTACTCCGAGATATGGAAACTTGTGTGGACAAAGTTTCTGAAAGAAAAACCCATTTGGAACGAATGAGAATGGAACATGCCGAGCTTTCACTAAAAACTAATGGATTGCGTCGTAAAATTGAGCAATCAAAATCCACAGATGCTATTTGAACGGGCAAAAACTTGATATACATTTTTCTATTGCAGTTTTACTGTTTTTATTTTTATTGTTACATATTGACTGCAAATAAAAGGTTAATATTATGATTGTTTATGACTATACATATATTTAATAAAGATGTTGATATACATACTGTATTCATATTATATCAAAATTACGTATTTCATATTTCTGTACTTTATAACAGAGTTATTAATTCATTACTTATCCATCCTTTATGATTGTGTAATTTATTTGTTTATTTTTTGCCAATGTGGCTAGAAAAATATGTTTATACCATCATTAAAACGATCTCACATTACTTAATTTCGTTATATTATTATTATTTTATATACTACTGTAATGCTTATTTGAGTAGTGCTATATTTAATGTGTTATCATATAAATAAAACAGTACAATGTATAAACAGTACAAAGCTTATCGAAATATTATAAGGCCTAAGATCTAAACAAATAATAAAATTAAACAAAACGGCATATATAAAGAGGAAATGACAGTAGTATTTTCTAGAAATTTTTCATTGACAGTGATATGATGCAATAGCATTTAAAAGTTACCTCGAGTATTTTGACGGAATATATACTTTATTTCAAATAATAATTTTATTTACCCAAAACGCTTTTAGATTATGGGTTCCTTAGTAGTTATAAAGCTGAAATCTTATATATATATATGTATATATTGTCTGTTCAGAAACAATAGCGTCCAAAATTATTTATTTTGTGATATGTAATTATTTCAAAACAATCAGTTACTAGTACATATAGTATAAATTTTTATTGCTCATGTATTAATTAATGCACTATATAATATTCATTTCATGTTCTTATCATAGTCACTAACCCTAGTACGGCGCTACTTTTGGGTTCGGGTGACTGCAATAATTATGTAGATACACTATAGGTATGCTATGACTTTGTCGATTAACATACTGTAAACACTGTGAAATGTGATTTATTTGATATTCAATAATTATATAGGGGAGCACCTATCCCCCATATACTAGCATATAAGCCTCTGTCGTTTATTCTTGTGTGTCCGTATATAATTTGTTGTTATTGGGTTAAAGTGGGAGTACTGTAGCAACTGACTTAACTCTAAGGATCAGTATATATATATTACACATTGATTCCAAAGATTTTACAATGGCTGTAAAGGTGCATGTACACTGTGACACTTTTATGTCGAAAATTATAAAAATTATCTTGCATTAATTTGCAAGACCTATTACATTATGAGCTAGCTAATGATTTTCAGGCGAAAACTCCGGGAATTTGTTTGTCAATTAATAAAAAGAAGAAAGCAAATTTGAACTCTTTGTCGGGATATAATTATAAAATTTCGCTCCTTATTACATAATAATAACCAAATTGCTACATATCAATTTTATCGTTAATACCTATATAATAGTTCTATTAAAGTAGGGTATGTCATCATATTTTTCACTACAGGGAACATCTATATTGGTTTTATAGTATAAAACATCCATGTTTCAAAATTAAAATCTTAATTTATTAAATAAATTGAAAACTCGCCCACAAGGAAGGAATTATTTGAAAAAAATATTAATATATTTTTAATAAATATATTAAAAAATTGAGGATGAATTCATCGGATATTAATCAAATCTGATTTTTCTCCACAAAACAATAGACTGATCCAAATATGAAAGAGTGTATGGAATATTTTTAGCGCGATGACTCAAAATCTTTATACAACTGTACAGAATATAATACGCCATGTATATATATATATATATGCCAAGTAGGCTATATCACTCCTTCAGCTGCTACTAAAATCATAAAAATGGTGACAATCCTCTTCTTCCCTTAGTTTTATGTCAGTTATGTTATCTTTAGCTACATTGAATTAACGTATTATACAGTATGTTTCTGTATTTTTTACGACCACCTTTTTTGCTATAAAAAGCATAGGACAGCATTGTACAATATTGTACGTAACACATGTGTCTTTGGCTTGCGTTAAATTTCCAATAATTAATCATTACTAAATTAACTTAAACCCCCTTATTTCAGAAAATATGTATTTAATTCACCTTGCTGCGATATATGACATTTTGCGAGTAGCAGTACAATATAATCCAATTCATTTAATCTAAAAGCGCTGAATGCATTTTATATTCACTGTTTGTATCATTTCATTTTTTATTACAGGGGCGGATCCATGAACTGTTTACGGGGCGGGCATAATTTGGTTTAGGCGCAAATTTATATTAAAAGAAAATATTGCCTTTGTAAAAAAAAGACGCAATTATTCAAAATAATTTGAGCAATGTATCATGTAGCTTTGTATATACATCAACTATAAACACAGCAGTTAATTACATGACATGGTTGTACTCTGGATAAATCGCCACCACTTTTGGAAAATGTAATGTTAAATTAATCATGAAAAGCAAATTGAAGAAGTTGTTTAGATTCAAAAGTTTAAAAACTTATAGACAATATATAGGAGATTGGTGATATATGGAGTATGATATTAAGTTCTAATGTTTACATAAAACAGAAATACGAATGTATTATCTACATTGTACATGTTGTGTAGGTTGCACATGTATTATTGAAAAAGCATTGATGCACGGAATCTATTTAAAATAAACCGCACATTTACATTCGAAATGAAATAGAATAAATGATGATTTGTTAGGTAAAGTATAGCGGGCGATTTTTTTCATTTTCACATAATTTTATATACAGTCGATTCTAATGGTTCGAAGCATTGCATTGTAAAATATTTTGGGGTTTACCGTCTAACAAAATCTTGAACAACCTTCTTTATGGTCCACAAAAATGTCTCTGACGTTAGTATACATCAAAATCAAAGAAAATTAATGTTTACAGTCCCATAGTGGATGACAAGTACGTTTTCAGCAGTCGTATATAGAACACGTATACTACATTCGTATTCGAAACATATTATAGGAAATGTTATGCTGAAATCTTCAAAATAATAATATGTATATTTGGATAAAAGGTGGTATCATATAACTTCAGGGATTTGGTGATGTATACATCTGTAACCATGGATGAAGCCCGGCTTTAAAAGCATTTGAATCTGGGGAATCATTAGCAAAGTAAGATGACTCAACTATTGGTAACTTAAACATTACCGATGGAATTAGTTGCAGTCCCAATCTTGCTCTATCATGAAGACACGTAAAGCGCGTATTCATTTTAGACAATAGATGGACCAATCAAGAAATTGTAATAGATTTTTTAAAGTATAAATCTTCTGTGCTATCAGATGAACTATTTTTTTCAGTTTGTCTGGCGAGAGCAGGTTCTTGACTTGATCACTTCACCATTGATTGTTTCGGCGCATTCGGTTGCTTCTTGAAACCACTAGTAAAGAACGCTGCTGAAGGGATATACTAATACCTTTGAGGTACGTACACCAAGAATTTCTGTGTAAGAATTAGTGCAATGATAAATTGAAAACTATTGGATATTTTGCAGAGTGATGGATAATGTATTGGCAACCATATGACTCTGCGTATACCTCGGAGAAATTAATATTCTTCCAGTGTTATTAAAATGTCTGCAAAGCATAATGAAATTAAAACCCATATTGTCTCGCATCGTCAGCGCCATCTTTACAACACCATTCAATTACTTAACATTATAATTCAATGTAAGTTATTTTCTATGAAAAAATTGGAAAATTTTACAATCTTATCGGCATCAATCGTCATGTTTTGAATGGATTGAACAATGCATTGATTTAACTGATGTGAAGTGAAAATCTTTGGGTTAAATAAGGGTGTAAACTAAATAAATTTTACTCTCGATAAAAGGTGTGGAAGTGAAATTTAAATTAGGTTCCAAATAGATAACATTTACCGGGGAACAAGTCCCCTCTAACCCCCACTTGAAACCGTCTCTGTTTTAAGTCGCATAATATAGACCTTGACCCTTATTTGTCATATAATTATGTATAATCCTTAATGGAAATAATATTAGGCCTAACTCTGTTCAATAACTTTAAAAAACAATTCATTATTGTATCTGAAAGGTTTTTGCATATAATTAACCGTAAATAGTACAGTTATATACAATATATATATATTTTTTATATCTACTATAGATGGGAAGCAGCTAATCTCCTTGATATATTTAATTAACTATTTGTATATGCAACAAACATATCGAATGAATATTCTAGAAACATTAATTAACAACTAATTAATCAAGCGATCAAAATTGAATACGTAACTATTTATACGTTTTTACGTTAGATACTTTTGTTTAAATTTATTACAATAGCGCGTATAACAAGCACTCTCCAGTGATTGGAGTACTTTATTTTCCACCGTGTTTATATATATAACAACCATCTTGCTGAGCACTGTATGGGCCAACGTTGCCCATCCAGCCTATATATATATATATATATATATATATATATATTGTCCTGGTTAATTTCACTGTAA
>JAUZND010004368.1:0-11747 GCA_034780555.1 Coelogynopora nodosa
GCATGAAATGTCAATTTATTTATGGTTATTTTTATCATGAATTGATAGCAAAGAATCGCATCTATCAGAATAGGTATGAGACGTCGAAATACCGTAGTCTTAATCTTATTAATAAATGTAGAATAACAATTAGTTCATAAATCAGTTATTAGCAGAAGTGCAGTAGTAGCATACTATTGCTGTTTAGCCTAGGTGGAATTATAGCTAAGCCTGCAATATGAATATGTATCATAATATTTATATCGCCTAACTTTCAATTTTCCTATGGAATGTTTTTAAAAAAGTAGTATTTACCATTTATTAATTCAATCTGATATTTAAAATTCCATATTCCGAAATCTTAAAATAGAACATATGAAATTTTTTAATTACGTAAAATATATTATTTACCCAAAATACATAAAATTATTAAATAATGATTAAACAAATGCGAGCAATTATTAGTTGTATAACCAGTGGGTAAGTATAAAGAACATGGTACATAAAATTGAGACAAGTAATATCGATGGTTGTACATATACGTAGCAGTAAATAATGATTTCATGAAGAGATACCGGAACCCAAGAGTAAATTTAAGACAAATTTTCCCATGATTTTGTACAAATGCTTAAATCAATATGTAGCAATACAAGAAATAGGTAGATTTCAATAATCGTAATGTCGTCAAATGTACATTTTATATAAAAATATGTTAAAAAAGTCCATGTGGAATCAAGAGAAATATCTTCATCGACAGATGAATGATTCTGTCAAATTTTCGTCCTCTTCCTCTCCTTCCGGCAAATGGGCGACTACCTGTGTCAGTACCTGTGGCCCCTAAAACCAAACGATTTCATAGGAATTATTAGCAATGATCCACCTATCATTGTGAGTAACGTTAGGCAAATACTTGGCATGTGCTTGGGCCCACATGCGTGCAACGAAAGAAGTCCAACGGATATACTTCATCAATTCAAATGTACAATGTGGTAGAATTCTTGGATCCACTCCTTTCATTTAGTGAAATAATGGTTTTTTCAATGAGGTTCTAAAGACACGTAGAGATTGTTTGTACCGCAATTGATTAATGTCGCTGTCATCGGAATCTTTCGTATATAGCTACTATCCGTTTGTACATTTAAGTGCAGTCACCTTCGGTTCTTTGGATCTCCTGTTTGTAATGCATTCGTTGTTGAAGTTGAGAACTTTTACTTTCTTTACAGGCTTCTCAAATCGTGATTTATCTTCAATACATTCTACAATGAATTTTGTGTGCAACTTCTTACCAGTAGTTTGAACTCTCAGTAACCAAGTTTTGGTTTCCTCCTTTTTTGCTTTACCTGTCGAGATATTGACCCGTTTGGCTGAATCAGTCTGAGAAAATGGATTACACGAAGATCTGATTTGTGTGATTATTTTCTGTAAGTCATGATTGTCTCTTATAACACGTCAATTTTTCAATTCGGTTGTTGTATCTGCTATATCAACAAGGCATGCTTTATCCATTAAAGCACTGATCATTATTCCTCGGCTAGATTTTGTAACCATGAATCTCAGTCTAGCTGGGAAATTGTTGGTCATAGAGCCAATACCCATCATTCTGCTAACTGAATCGCGTTTTGGAGAAGTTCTCGTAAGCCTGGAGACTTTTCATGCATATTTAAGAGATCTAGTTGATCCTTTGTCAACCACCGAAGATAATTAATGTGGTTGGTGGCGAAGAACAAATCAATTATTTCTGACAGTGTAGCAATGTAAAGGTCTACATAATTTGTTCGAATAGACCGGTCAAACATACTGTAAGGTTTAATATAGTCATATACAAGTCATCCAATATAATTGTGCCGTGCGCCTTGTTCACCTTTACGTGTCATTTCGCGATACTTCTCATATAGTTCAACAAGTTTCCTGAAATCTGTATTTTGTAAAATAGCATATATATCAAGTGTACCAGCGCTAGTCTGAAGTAAAAGGACCATTGATTGCTTGAAAGTCTGTGTTACGTCATAGGATGCCAAAAATTATTCAAAATGAAACAACTCAAAAGCAAATGCAAGTAATGGATGTAAACGTTTGCCTGATACAACACCATTCATTGACCCGTATGCTAGAATTCCACAATCACAAAAGGTTTCTAAACCGCCTGAATCAGTAAAAAATTTAGCCAACGCTTTGAAGAAACACATTTATGTATGACACGAGCCATACATAATGAAAACATTATTGAATTAAGGTTTTTCTGTTGTTTGAATTTGTTTTGCTAACTTAGCAACAGCCAAGTCGTATGTAAGATAGCCAAGTTTCTGCTCACACTCTAGGATGCATTTCTGGTTTAATCTGAGAACCTTCTGTACAAAATCGTGTCTTGTGATTGATTTGTTTATGTTTGGCATATACATTACATTTTGTTTCGGTAAAGAATCTACATAAAATTTAGAGTGGAAGCCAATTGACATAGGAACATTCTGTGCTAAAAAGGCACGATAAAATTGCCAGACACAATCTACGACGAAGTTTTTGTCATTCAAATTCTCATACTTGAATTCAGTCATTTTTAAAATTTTGCAGTATGGTTCTAATTCTTTATCGTGAATTTCTAATGTCCGTTTACGTTTGGCCTTCGGCTTTTGTATGTTTACAAAGGAGAGTTGGGCATTTGCATTTATGTTTTGGTACATAATTCCATGGGTGTCATGTAGCGTGTCAGCTCCAGAGAGGGTGTCAGTTAACTCAGGCTACTCAGTTAACTCAGAAGGCTACGGAAAATTGACGTCTTAAGTACCTATTGTTTTACAGAAGTGTCTTAGCTATCGATTCATGGTAAAAGCAACCATACAACATGAATTGTAAATAAAGTGACTTTTAAACACATGATGTGATCTTGATCCATAAGATCACGTCTTAAGTTAGGAAGGTTAGTAGAGATGGCTTCTACTCCAGTAATATGTTGCTAGTAGGCTGTTACACTAGGCGATAAATTTCTGGGGTGATAAGTTTACTATAAGTTTACTTTAATACAACATGAGGAGTGTGGAGCCAATGTAATTCTATCAAGATGTAAAGACAGCTGGGTTTAAAACAACAATATTTGTCATTCTGTAAAATAGACGATTTATTTATGAAATTATATTACAGAAAGGGGTTTGCCTTTTAATCAATCTTTGTTCCATTTCATGTTTTGTCGTACTCTTTGAGTGCTATCAACCTAATTATTAATATTTTATCAAAATATGTTGTAATATATTTTTCATATTGGGAATACTATCCAGTAAATTTAAATAGTAATATATTTCAAAACATGCCAAATCTTAGATTTATGTAGCCAACATGTAGCCAAATCCAAACCCTAATTCATTTGTACCTAATGCGATAATTACGAACATTTATTTTAACGATATTTTGTAATAAAACCGTTCATAGTACTTTAAGTAGTAAGTACCTAAAATAGTTATATTTTTGAAAAGTGTATTGAATAATGTGTAGTGTAATCTAGTGTTATTTTTTTATGTCAGTATTAAGGTAATAATTATTTCAATGGGTTAATGTTATTATTTTCTCAGATTTAAAACCTGAATTCTTATGTTTTCTATTGTTAAGCAAAATAATCAGCTCGTTTTTTTATCTGCTACATTTCATAATCATGGCCTATTATTTGTTGTATATTTCAAATATTCTAGACGTATATTACTATATTTACCATCTGTATTATATTATTTAAAGCTATCAATCATGCTATTACAAATTTTATAACTTTTTTTAAAAGATTTTTTAAATAACTGTTATAAGGCACCTAAAACGCATAAAATTGTGTAGTTTTCTAATGATTACTTCGCTATAATCTGTTCCGAAATATATTATCGAATGATATATTTAAATAGTTCGTGATTTTTCTAAACATACATTGCTGCAATTAGACTATATCAAATTTAATACAAGTGTAGGTCTGTCTTGGGAACATTCCAACTAAACTGTATTCACTTTCAGATTCATTTGATAGCCCCTCCCGTCTATGTTATGACAACGCAAACACTGGAACGAAGTGACGGTCTTGATCGGTTGAAAGAGGCACTGGAGGTCATCAAAACCGAGATCGAGAGTCAGGACGGCCTATTCAAGATTCAACAACCGGTCAGTTATTATAAACTCTTTAATATTATTCATTGCCACTTATCATTTATCAGACAATTTTGAAATTGTTTCAAAGGTGTTTTTAATCATTACGGCAATTACATATTTTTTTCCAGATTAAAACCAGCATTCAGTGTTCATACAGATCTGGAAAAGTCATGGAATTTTGTTTAAAGTCATTTGATTTTCAATAAGTCATGGAATTTGATAAAATTACCCAATATATAATTTTGGTTTGCAAATATACTCTCAGATTGTTTCATTTGACATGTTATTTTTCCAAAAAAATCTGTGTAAGAACTTAAAAAAGTCATGGAATTTTGACGAAATTTCTCTGTAATACCTCGAAAAGTCGTTGCATTTTTGTTACAGATATTCTGTATCAACTGAGCGTTTTATGATGTTGCAGACAACCACTCGTATTGTCGATGGTACCTAGGTATCAATAGTTTGCTTGGGAATGATACCAAAACAGCTGAAATAAATTTAAACCAGTTTATAATGTAGTTACAGTAAAAACTTATTAATAAAAAAATTTACCGGTTATCCTTAGTGTTAAAACAATAAACCAGTGAAGAATAAAAAAATTTAATAAATTAACTGATTTCATCTACGTCTATTTTATCCACGTTTAGCACACTAAACGAATTTTATTATAGCTGAACAGTTGTGAGTTTTCATTAACGATAGAGTGGAAATAATAAAATTTAATTATTTACTTCTTTTATAAAACTTTTCCCAATATATCCAATATGAAAGTGACGTTAATTTAGATTTTTTTATATCCAACCCGAAACCTTCTAATTTTCGAGTAAAAACCTCCTAAGGTTTATGATAAACTTTGATTAGTTATAAATAAATAAATAAAAATCCTTTTTTATTGATTTGTAAGCACAGAACAGGTACAAAAAATTGAGTTAACATTGATTTAACTCAATGTAGGCTTGAGTTACTAAATTACTTCTCTTAAAAATGAAATTGCGCCATATTAAAGTGATATAAATATACCATTACTATGAAAAGGGTGCCTAAAGACACTTTCATTTTATCCAACTACAACGGTAAATTGAAGATGATCTAAGGTTTTGATTGATATTGATCGGGAGATCATACTGTACCGATTGTTCGTATTCAGTTTTTAAGACTGTAAACTTTGATTTTTATTCGTATCTTTTATTTCATTCAATTCTAATTTAGAATCAAAATTATCACTTTTTCATTGTCCAATCGGACAATAATAATTAAAATGTGTTTATTCTGACCAGCAAACGAAATTCTATGTCTAATCGTTTTACATTTTACAAGAAACCATATAAACAGCTGTTTGAAATGGATACATTTGTAGTATACATCCTTTATAATCAAATTTACTTTGATGAAAATTTATTAGGCCTTTGTCGTATTACTAATTTTTATGAATGGAACATGTTCACATCAAAAGAATTATTATGACCGTGACTAATATATACCTACGTCTATTTTAAACAAATTTGTTTTTGAATTTTAAGAAAAAAGTATTTAAAACTTTTTTTTGAATAATCATTATTATCAATTATATCATCGTGATAATTTAAGAGCATTATGTCAAATTTTTATCTCAATCCTTTATGCTTTGCATTAACACAATATATTAAATTTTTTAATCGATTTAGTTTTTGTATTCTTTATAATCTAAGTTAATTTATTTTTTAATATATATCTGTTACAATTATTTCTCTAAGATTCTACACAATGAGTGACCGTATATATCATATTGTGTAGCACACGCCCAGGGCCTGGTTGCATAATATTTTAAGAAATTTCTTCCGTAAAAAATCCTTAACGCGTCGCACCATCCCTTAATTTAAGGAAATTGTTTGTTTAGAAACTTTGTTAAAAGGTTTGTTTAAAAACTTATTTAACCCTTCGTACGTAGACATACTTTTTAGGGTTTGCTACATGGATTGGGGGTATTTACCGTATTATCACTGTATATTATAAAAATATTGTTTATAATGCCATATAGAACTATATCGATCATTCAATATCTATTAAGTTTAAGTAGTGTGAATCTGTGAGCAACCACCTGTTATATTATAATGTATGTAGCCTTTATTTAGTTCTTCAATATGCTGTCACGTGCTATCGTGTGATACATTCATAAAGTATACATTACAACCAATGTTCCAAAGACATTGGAATATTTATATATTTTATATATTTAAAGTCTATGAATATCCAATCCAAACGCCATATTATGTGACCAATCAGAAATAAGCATCCTCAAGAATTGCCAGGATCGCCTAAGGAAAAGTTAAAATAATAAAGAATATTTAATTTTCTTATTCTATCTTTACGAAACGTTTATGCAACCGGACCCTGGCCAACTATTCAATTTCACTTGACCATCTCAATTTTTCTTTTTCAACGAGTTTTGGCGCTGACAATATACACCGAATCATCATCATCTCTCTCTATCTTTCCTCCATCAGCCCCGTGTGGTCTCAGACACGGAAGAAGCCGAACTCCACCGACAGATGGCTCAGTTGGCGATCGCCAACCAGGAGGTTTCCGGGGACGACAGTGACGAGGAGGATGAGGGGGACGAGAGCGAGGCCAGCGAGACTACTGAGGCTGCTGGTGGCGGGGAACTGGGGGACACTGGCGTGCCCGACCAGTCCAATGGGGCCGCTATAGATGTGTGAACTCAGGGTTGTGCTCACCCACCGATTCTCTGACTGATAATAGTTTCATTGTACCATTTAAGAATCTGTGTGAGCCAGCCATCTGTGTTTTTCATGTGTATGATTAGTGGTGAACTAATGCTCATCAAAATTTTAGTGTAACTGTCTATTGCATATAATGTAATGTATAATTGTCATTTCTTTAAATATGCCAAAAGTTGTGGTAGTAAGAAGTACGCTTTTTAATTGGCTAAACTTGTTACATCTGTTTAATAATTTGCTTTTTAAAAATATTTCATAAATATTTGTACTAGATATTTATACTTTAAATGTTGTTTGTTAATTGTCAATTATAAACTGGTTGTATACATGAGCAACGCAGATGGCAAATCTGTCTTAACTATAGTGAAAGATCTATAATAGGAATAGTTATTTATTGATGGGCAACATCCTTCAACTGATGGCTGGTGTCCTGATGCTACTCGAACCAGCTTGTATTATTACCGAAATGTATAATATTAAACTTATTTACTGGGAGTTGTTCACTTGTTTATAATGTCGACTGAGTTTTATGAAAATCGTTTTGTTAAACAGGTTTATCTTCCGTGCATGGTGTTATAGCCATCCTCTACCTTCGTGTGTGTAATTTTATCCAACATAGTAATTGTATATCAATATGGCAATACTTGTACGAAACTTCTATTTCACTGTGAAGTTCAGTTGTTTATTTTGTACTACCGAGCTGATAATAAAAGCTGATGCGTTATTCGGACACCGGTCTTTTAATGCTTTACTGTTTTATTTATTGTTTCGTTTTAGTGTTGTTTTTTTTAGTTTAAATGAATTTATTTGTTCTGTTGCTTATACTTAAGAAATTATAATAGTACGTTTTCATACATTCATTTTTAAGGTGTTATGTTATTAACCGGATAGGTACTCTCTTAGTTTGAGTTAGACCAGAGGAGTGATGTTGGGTGTGAGTGGTGTTTGAACGAATTGACCATTGGCTATTAATATTTGAGCTATTATTTAAGAGAACAATTTATTTAACTAAATATTTATAAATTGTAACCACGGCATTTTTGTTTTTGATAATTTATTGACTTTATTTCATTATTTTGATTCCATGTTCAAAGTCCTTATGAATCCAAATAAATCTGTTTCGTTGTAACTCAAAATTGTATCCAAACAAAAAAATTACTAAATAGATGGTCATATTATTCCTTAACAATTGATGTTGCCCAGACATTATTTTTTGGTACTAAAATGATTTATACCTTATATAAACATCTCGAATTATAGTGGCACCCGTAATAATTTCTTAAAAACTGAGCAATCCTGTCGTATGGTATAATTCGGTGGTGTCATTCTTTTTACATGCAGTTGAATACGTTTCTAAAAAAGATTCTGTCGAAATCTATATAAAATCATTTAAGCTTGCCGTTTGGCTCGTGGATTGCCTGACAACTTCAACAAGCTTGAAAGCGGAAATGTGATTATAATTTATACCATCTTACAAAGATTGTTCATCATCGCAACTGTTTATTGATCAATTATATTAATCAAATCCTGTTTGTCAAGAAACGTGATACCAGGACTCGGTCTCTCAGTACTGTTTTTAATCGGATGTTTAATAATCGGTAGGAAAAAATTGAGTTTTATTTTATTAAATCTATTAGATTTATATTTTAGCGGCATACTTGTTGATCTACTTTTTGATTTCCATCAAAACACACCACAGATATACGAATTAGAACACATATTTTAACACATGAAGCACAACACTATGCTTATAATTATGCTACAATAGCGTGCATATTATAATGCTATAAACAAACGGTAAGAAAACGAAAACACGGTGTGATTCTAATAATGACTGGGAGCGTCACACAAAAATGTTATGCTTGATTATGGTTGGAGGTTTCTTTTTTCTACTATTTAGAATTCTCATTTACTATTGAGAATTTACTATGTAGAATTGTAAACTATTCTACAATTCCAATTCTATATCTCAATTTGCAAATTGATTACTCTTCAAAATTGGAGTGAAACGATATCAGCGACAATTTACTCTTTTATAGTTTAAGAAAGCTATTGTAAAGAATGGTGATCCAGATTTTATTCAGGCACTGTTAGTTATTACTATCAATCTGTTGAAGGGTAATTCGTCAAATATTCCCAAGTCGTTTCATGCTCAACTTTATAAACGTAAACATATACTTCGATCAGTCAGTATAAAAAGGATTTTTACCACTACTCCCACTGTTCTATACCATATGCAGCTAAGATACTTGCCCCTATTGTTGTTTCTGTTATGGATCAAGTTTGCTTTCTGGAAGAAATAAAAATAAGTAGTGCTGCACAATATTCACGATTAATGTTGGTTACTGAAGATGAATACTTAAGGTGGAACAATACAACTAAATCTCCACCACTGTAATTTCATAATTAAGGTTGCCCAAATATATGAGTGAAAAAATCAAACAAGAATCTAGCGATATAAACAATAAAAATACTCAAAAGGAAAAAATACTACACACGATTATATAAATCATATTTCATATAATTTTGGTAAGACATCGATTCCCAGAGCAATTTCGCTTCTTACATTCCTAAATAATAAAAAGTAGGCATTTTCATTGACAAAGTATGGAGTGACAGACATCTTATTAATGGGACAGATATAATAAAATGTATTTTCCTTGGAAAGAATGGGAGTGTATGCCTTGACAAGTAATGATCTTGGTAAAAAACACAAGAATATATTGAGTAATGCTAGAACAAAATTCAATTCTTCCATTCATTTAGAAGCAACCCTCAACATCTTCCTCTCAAATAAACCAAAGCTTTTCTACACCTTCAAATTCTCTAAGTGTAATAGCTGAACCTCTACCTGCTACTTTCTCAAGTAAACCTACCACCAACTCGTCTTCTTTTGTATCAGCAAATCCACGTAAAACATTTGTTATAAACATTAAAAGTGTGGAAGCTGAAATTACATGGTGTCTACATTCAGTTGTCTTTTGTAACTCACTTCGGTCATTGGAAAGTGCTGTGAAAATATCCAAACATGTCAATGATGATTCATCAACAGCTCTAGGTAAAAATCAAATCAAAAAATCTGGGCAAAATCTAAGCTCAATATCTCACTGTATATGGTATTGCCCCTCATTTCCAGAAGCTGCTTTTAGATGAGTTAAGGAATTCGGCATAATATCTTGTAGTAGCTTTTGATGAGTCCTTGACCAAAGTGGTGAACATTGCATTACTTAAAAGCACTGTATGATATGTAGACAATTGTGTATGATTTAGTTACATATTTTTTATGATGTGTGTTGAAAATTTATTTTTTTAAATATCGTCAGCTAAAAACATGTTTTAAAACTCGCTTTTTTCTAAAAAAAATATAAATGCCTGAAATTTTCAATAAATATCTTAATTTTGCCTTAAATTATCACGGAAAAAATATTTCCCATAACGCTGGATACCCTGAATGTGTTTTGTGTAAGTCACTAAACTGTGGCATTTTGACGGGGACAGGACCTTTCTTTCTTAGCGGGTAGGTGATGCAGGTGTCTTTAAACCTAGATGTTCCGTTATTATATCTTATTTATATCCAGTACCAAGCCCTCCAGAGTCCTGTTCCCTCTGCCCTCCCCACTGAAGGTACCGCCCCGATGGTGCGGCAGTGAGTGTGAAGGCGCCCAGGGAAGATGTCGCTGTGTTCGACACGGAGGTGGTGATGAGCGAGGGCGACCGGCCCTCCATGGCCGTTGCCTTGACTCCCAAAGCTTGGTACGTACTCCGTCGAGTGGGCGGCTTGTTGTTTGGATGGGATGTGTTCATCTATTGTCTGACTGAGTCAGCAATGGAGGTAATGATACAAGATGCGGTTAGACCTAATCTTATTTAATCTTGACTAATTTAAATCCATAATTGACGCTTCGTTTTCTATTGTATTTCAAACATCGTATATGACTCTATATGTATAAATGGCTTTATTATAAAATAATTTGGAATAGTTAGAAAGAATTATAGTTTTTCTATTCACATTTATTATTTAAAAATAAGATAAAAACATGTCACTGTCCTTACATAACGTACCAGGAAAGGGTTGTGTAATTGCTGTTGTATTTCGAACTTTATGTAAAGCTGACATTTTAATTGATATATTTTCTGTAGAAGTTTTATAAAAGGCTTCGAATTTTCTTTTGGATCATCCTTTAGTTTAGTACTCTGATATCATGTGGAACATTTCAAAATATCAAAATAGTTTACATATTATACCTGAACTCATGAAAAGCTAAAGTATAACTAAGGTTTAGAGTAATGCCAGTCTTCCCGAGAGTATAAGAATTATCTGTTATTAATTCAATGCCTAAATAATTATTCAATTTTCACAAAGTTTCCATGGTTTCAAGGAAAATCATGAAATTTTGACGCTTCCAAGTTATTTTACATATTTTTGGGTAAAAATATTTTATGTTACCCTATTCAATCAATGTTCTTTTCCCTTAATTTATATTGCCTGCAACAATTTAGATATTGTAACACAATAAATTCGGCATTATTCATTCTGTTTAATGTTCAACTAAAATAGATATACAGCGGAACCAGTGAAAATATTCGATTTTACCTTCCAAGAAATCTGAGGGAATCCCTGTGCAGCATTCAATAAACCTATGATATCACTGTTGCTTTTGAACGGAATATAAATGTTTCTGTTGCAATATGTGGTATAATAGATATATAGAGAAATGCTTTTGTGTGTTGTCTGAATAGGTCATTGATTGTCTGAATAGTTCATTGATTGTCTGAACAGGTCATTGATTGTCTGAACAGGTCATTGATTGTCTGAATAGGTCATTGATTGTCTGAATAGGTCATTGATTGTCTGAATAGGTCATTGATTGTCTGAATAGGTCATTGATTGTCTGAATAGGTCATTGATTGTCTGAATAGGTCATTGATTGTCTG
>JAUZND010004369.1:0-11747 GCA_034780555.1 Coelogynopora nodosa
TTTTCAAGAGTCATGGCTCGCCGATGATGAACTTAAAGCATGGATTGCTCGAGATCCATCTTCTCCACATAGTGCTCATTGTATTTTTTGTCATGGACCTACCATAACAACTACAATAAATATTAAGACTATGGGCAGAACAGCTCTCCTGTCTCACATGAAAAGTGCTAAACACAAGGAACTTTCCCATGTGGCCAAAGATGTGCCATCTATGTCATCTCAATCTACATTAAATTGTATTAGGACACCATCAACAACAACGTCTTCCACAACTAATTCCTTTGTGAAAACGAATGCTGCTAGAGCAGAAGCTATTTGGCTATTCCAATTCGTGTAATTTTCGTAATTTTTTTTATAAAATATATTTTTATGGTTCTATTTCTATTCTATATTTTTCTATAATGAAATAACATCGGGAATTGGTAGGGAATTTTTTTGTTAGAAAAAAGTGGCAGCCCTGGACATAGTTGACATAGCCATAGGCTAGCATGCCATACATTAAAGTAATAACTAATTACTTTTTAATTCATAATGGATACCATGATAACCAGTATCAGTAATGTATATAATATATAAAGTATATTAATTAACATATAATTATATTAGACTTTGTAATAACATAAATATATTATATTATATATCTTTAAAAAAAATTATTTTAAATATTAGCTTGTCTATAATTATAAAAAAAAATTAATAAGTAAAAATGTATATATTATTATTTTTACCATTATTAATAATTTAACTACAGATTAAGATATTTAAATACAAATTTAACCTTTGATTCATCTGTAAATTTAATAGCAGATTTAGGTATAAACTTAACTTCAGGTTAAACTATAAAGCTATAAATTTAATTACAAATTCTAATGACAATTTTAACAGTATATATATACAAAATTTTTCTATAAATTTCCTTTTATATTCAATATATATAATTTTTTTATACTTTCAGGGTGGTTACATATTTTCAAAATTCACTATTATATTTGAATATAGTTAATTTTGTATCATTCATAAACACACTCAAATTAACTCACACTTTATTCTTATTCATAGACTCAAAATGAAATTTATGTAAATTTTTTTATTAATATTTTATTCTTTCTCCTATTATATTAATTATTATTTATATATATATATTTAAAAATAGCAAACATTTTATCTGCACATTTTTATTGTATGCTTAGATATACATGTTATCTATAATTAATTATTTTAATAATTAAATCTAAACTGTATTTTATTATATATATATACATATAATTATTATATATTTTTAATTTATTTTACATCAAACATATTTTACATATTATTATACTCATTATATTATTATTTTTACATTAGTATGTATTAGTTAAGATTATACAGAGAACAATTTTTTTTCTCAGAAATTAAAACATATATATATATGCTCTTCTTAAAGTTGTTGCAAAGAAAACAAATTAATTCAATAAGGGACATCTGACATAATTTACTTCATATCATCTAACTTTATAATTATTGTATACTTTATCTATAAAATGTATAAATAGAACAATCTCAAAGTACTTAATTTTGTGATATACTCAAAGTTTTAAATGTAATTTTATGAGCAACTTTACTTTTCTATTCTTATAATAAATATCTCATATTTGCATTATTTACCTTATTTCAGTTTTGTATTTATTGATGACTTATATCTTAACCATATCTATCATATGGTATAATCTTTATTAGCTCATTACTGTTGCTGTTATCTTTTCATATATACATTTTTAAAACAATATTTTCACCTTTCTAGAACAGACACATAAGTGTATTTTTTAAATTTGTGGATGATGCACCTGTGGTGCTGTACCTCTTTTCTAAAAAAACACAATTATAGATTGCACTTACGTTTTTGGAACTGTACACAGAGTGGATAATAATTTTGTATGTAGGTTCCTATTTATAGGTAATAAACTTGTTTCCAATTCCTAAAAAAATAAAACCCAATTTTTTCTCAAAATGCACTTACATGTCTATTATAGAAAGGTTACAATATTTAAATAGCATCACTGACTTTTTCAATTTATTTTCTGTGATAAATTATTAAAATATAATATTTTTATTTATACAAAATTCACATAAATATAATAATTTTTATAAAGTTGTTTTAAATTGTTTTTTTCAGTCCCTAATATTTTATAAATACATGCATTATTATAAGAAAATATGTGTTTTAAATAAATATTTATTTAATTTGAATACCCAAGACACTTGATAATTACTATAATAAACAAAAATCACTAATTAAAATATTAGTGCTAAAAATAAAAATGAATCAATATTATTATAAGATCAATATATTTTATATATTAATATATATTATGTAAATAAATATTATACAATATTGATAATTATTTTATTTTTTATTATATGTAATAAAAATTTTATTCTTAATATATTAACCATAATAATAACTAACTTTCTAAATATAACATTAGATATAACAACAGTAAATATTATACAGGTGTGCAGCCACGGGGGTACAATGGGTTTGTACCCCTCTCAGATATAAGTAAAATATCTCCCACAAGAGTTAAGCAGCCCCCCCTCCATGTAAAAATTTGCACCCCTATAGTGTATTAAAAAATGTATATAAAAATACATATGTATGACTCATGTATGTGTAGATTATACATCATATCTCACGGTAATATATATAAATATGATAGTTCTGATTATATCTCTAACTTTAAGATTTCGACCATACCTACTAAAATAAATTGTAATTAATACAAATTATCCACATCATATTTTTGCTAAATATCTAATTAGAAGTATGTTTATGCACCCACCTGACAATTTATGTATCCCTCCCATAAATTCCTGGCTGTGCACCTGTTGTATCTAGAATCTTGCTTATAGAATGTATTCAAATTAATTTAACTTGTTCAAAAATAAATGTTACAGATTTCATTTATGTATATTTATTATAAAAGCTAATTTACATTTGACTATAATATATAATTACATAAAATTACATAATATACAAATTATGTATAATTATTTAGTATAAAAATTTTTTCATGTTGGTATATTTTATAATTTAAAAAATAATATATTTATTCATATTTATATAATTATCAAATAAATTGTGTATATAATAATGATATATAATAAAATCATTTTGGGATGAAAAGTGTGAATGTGCTATAACCCATTATTTTACATCCCTGTTGTTAGGTTATACCAAGACTGATGATTTGCTGCATAGTTTTAAGATGGGAGTTATCAAATTGAATATGATGAAGTGCATTCAATTGAGCATGGATGGTCCAAACATCAATGTGTCATTTTTCAGTCTGTATAAGGAGCAATTTGATGATGAATATACTCATTTAATTGAAATAGGCAGCTGTGGTTTGCATATACTGAACAATGCTTTCAAATTAGGAGCAAAGTCGAGTAACTGGAACCTACAAGGATTGTTACAATGTCTGCATCTTCTATTTGATTCATCTTGTGCTCGTCAGGCAAATTTATGTTTTGTAAATGGTCTGAAAGCAACTTTACCTTTTAAGTTTTGTGGCCATAAATGGCTAGAAAACCAGTCTGTTGTGGAACATGTGTTGGAAATATGGTCTAAAGTTTTAAAGTATGTTCAAGTGGCTAGTTTTAATAATGAGAAAGATAGTTGTACCTTTAATGTTGTTAAAGAGCACAAAACTGATTTCTTTCTTAATTATGACTAGTTCTTATTAACCAATTTTGACAGGCTTCCAAACTGAGGCAGCAGATGAAAGTTTAATGGAAAGGGTCCGGTAGTCATAGACGATGTACTTAATGCTGCATCTTTGTCTGTGACTAAATGTATACTTTTAGAAAAAAACCTATGTTTACATGTTCATAAAATAATCATGACTATTCACTATAAAATAATCAACAGACCTCTGCTGGAAAATTGAGCTGTTATCTAGAATTTTTTGATGAATTTGCACAGGCACCCTGTAATGAAACACAAAGACAATGTATTGTTGACTTAACTATCTAGACTTAATATTACAATTATTTTACAGTAAAATATATAACAGGTAATTGTATATAACAGTAATATATATATATTGATTTATGCATATTTTATATTATAAAGAGCAAATTGGACTTATTTATTTCTTATTATCACACTAATACTGTTGTGCCTATCTGTATTTGAAAGATAATAATTCATATATAATATACATAATTAATAATAAAATATTATATTCTCTATGTTTACACTATTTCTTTACTTATATTATATTTAAACTCTACACATTACAAATTAAAAAAAATTGTAGTAAGATTTTAATTTTAATATTTAACCATCATATACGGCTTCATTGGTTCCCCTAATGAAGCAATGAATGTGAACACAAACTATTGTAGAATTAGCATCAAGTCCCCATTTTTTGTTTTGATCATTTCCAATGTACGTGGGTTCTCTTACTAAACATATTACATTTTAATGCTTCATAAATTTCGTTTAATACATTATATTTATTAACTGCATTAAGTACATTTACTCATTTCCTTTTGAGTATGTGCAACTATATGTCAAAAACTTCTGCATGTGATTATTTACCCAACTAATTCTTCTTACATGCTCCATATAATTTATTAATAAGATCTTTCTAACCATTTTGAAATCAATAGAATAAATTGTGTATTTTTCAATCAATATTTATGAACTATAATTTACAGTCTGCATTGAATAAAATATATAAATTGCATTGCCTTAATAATGAGTTTGCTTTAAGAACAATAAAATCTAAACTTAATTAAAATAAACTTATAGATACATTTTATTTATATCTATAATTATCCTTATTTATGTATTGTTTGCTTTAAGTAATTCTGAAATGTAGTTTGCTCTATGGATAATCTGTATAACATTTACTAGTCAAAATAATCAATTTTATAATAATATATAAACCATATTTCACATTTAATTTTTATCTAAATATGTGAAAATGTAATTATATTACAGTCATTTAGATAATATATTTTCATTATTGTTTTGAACATATTAATATGTCTATAATGGAAGCAGTTGTCCAATTCATATTCATAGCCATATGTGTTCTCTTAAAAATAAAATGTGATTAAAATTAGGCACATGTATATTTCCTCACCATGTGTACTTAGGCCAATTATTTAAGTTTTATATATTAATTTTAAGCTAAACTGCACATTAATTGTCTTTATTTTTTATATTTATATTCATTCTGTTATAGAATCATTCAATATAACATTTTAATTTATGTTAATATCTTCACTTTTGTTGTCTTGATAAATTGTCAAATTTAAATCAAATGACACTTTTAATTTTGCTATTGTCAGATCCCTGAAGATTCCACTTGTATCCCAATACAAAGGGTTGATAACAAAAATCATGCTCCAATGCCACTGGGATTTGGTGCTCCAAAGGGACCATCCGTAATTAATCATCCCAGACACCATGTTGGCCCCAGCTATGTAAGCTTTCTCATTCTACCTAATTGGTGTTTCCTTTTTATGGTTTTGTTAGAGTCGTGACTTTTTAGTGATAATAAATTACTATTAATTTAACATACTGATTAATTAATATGCCAAATTCAATTGACCTCACAAAGACAATAATTAATATAATAGGGTTGATGTCAGAAAGGATATAAGGAATAATAATGAAGAAGATAAAAGTGATTACATAAAAGTGTGTTAAAAATACAATCAATATTGACAAACAAATATATTTTCGGTGTTTATATTGATAGGTCGTCATGAGCACTATGTTCTATTCAGTGGTTAATACATCTTAATTTTCGGTTTTTATAAATGTTGTTACATTTTAAAGTAATATAATATCCTGGTAAGACAATTTTGCGACCAATAAAGAGTAGTTGTAAATAATTATACGGAAGCGCATATCATTTTGTTATGCTAAAGACAATTTACTAAGATGGACTTTCTTTTTTATTGTCTAAATTTGGTTTTATTCTTTGTTATAAATATATTTAGATATTTTTTATAGAATATAAAGCAGATATTTGTTGTTATTTCAGTAAATTACTAAGTATAGACAATAGTATCATATCAATTATTTTGCAAACATTTCAGTTTGTTTTTAAAGGTTGTTCGTAAACCTGCTTTATGCTGAGTTATTCTAATTATGCCCTGACATGACTATCTTAAATTTAATATTATATTTCGATTTCCTATTTTGTATCGACGATGACATTATTAACACACATAAGTATTTCTTCAGTAGTCAGCTGTTTTCTAAATGCGTAACTTCGTTCTCCAGATAATATTTTCTCACACAAAAGACCGTTTAAATGACATTATAGCGATTTAATCGCCGCGATGTACGACATTATCTACAGTATTTTATGATGTGAGGTCCCCTGCAGTGTCGACCGCATTGTGGATGGAGTAGGCCCAGTGGCTAACTGTTACAACATTTAGATCTCTTCCGAGATGCGTGTTGACGGCATCATTGTTCTGTGAAGAGACATCTCAATGCTCCATTGTTCTCTTTATGAGCCAGCGTCTTTTAATGACATATTATCAACTCAATAAATTTAGGGTAGTCTGTACAGTAAAATTGGTGGATTCAAAAGTCGGCTAAATTATAGACATTATTTATAAATATAAATCAATAGTGAATCTCAATTAATCAATAGTGAATCTGCGACATGATTAATTTAAATTAAATCAATAGTCTTTATCTACTGTTGATAGTTAGTATTACTGAGCAAGTTTTGAAAAACTTGTAAAAGTACACGACTAGATAAATCGAGAATTAGAAATTAATATTTGTTAACTAAACGTAATATTTACTATTAAAATTGATGATGGTTTTAGATTTTCATGTACTCTCGCTACCTCTTTTTCATAAGTTTCGTACACTTTTGACTACGACTAAGTTACTTTGGGCTTGAAACAAGCGCAAGAAACTCATGCGCGTTGATTGAGATGTCATTGTTTCGTAACTCTCTCTTCCTTCTACTCTATCTCTTTCTATCTGTCAATATATCCAATTCTCACTCTCTTTCACGTCGACTTGCTTCCTCCATACAAATTCTGTCTTTTTAACTACAGAAACTGGAACACCCCTTTCTTTACCTTCTTTCTATCAATCAAAGTTTCCACAGTAACCGACACTACATAATGGTGTCTCCTTTTAAGTATCTGTAGCTAAGTTAAACGTTGTAACAGTTTAGTTATTTATGTACGTTTGTATTGTTGACAAATATACCAACAGCAACACCAAAATGGTTGACATATTTAATTTTCTGATATAATCGAAAAACACTAATATTATTCTTGGATTTCTTCGTAAAAAACGAAGATGCAAAACCCACCGTAATACCATATTATCTATATATACTGTATCGCCGATGCCATCTATAAATCAATATGTATAATCGTACAATAGTTACGGTGTTCGGCACCATCGTATTGCTACTTTTAATTCTAATCACCACTACTAATCGTTTTTACTAATTAGAATATTAGATTGGTTCAAATGCAATTACAATTTACCAGTGGCATTTGACATATGTCTGTAAAGCATGGTATCTTCTCTCCCTCTACAATAAGTGGTTTTTGCCATGGAAATCGTGACTGTTGCACAGACTCAAATCCAATTGAGAATACTCCTGAGTGGCCTGGTAATCTGACCTGCTTCATTTATTATATGACTTGTTTTAAGGTTGTTCATATATTCCTATTAAGCTCTGAAATGTAGAATAATTATCTTCTGCTTGAGTTTTACTGCTAGCATATTCAGTACAAACAAGCAATGCTTAGCCTGGTGTACTTGTCTAAACTTTATTTACTTTAATTTCCCGATTATTATTTTACGATTAATTTGCATTTAAATCCAGTTTATCCTTTTACGGTCGCTCGCTAAAAAAACGACTTTTTCTATTTCTCTTTGGTTTTTATTTTAAAGTAACGTTTTGGCTAACAGTCTTTCACTTGGCATCATATGTCCTTTCAGTCCCCATCAATGGCCAAACGTCTATCGGGCGAAACAGAAATCCCTCTTCCAGCTGGATTTTCTAGTTTTTCTGGTAATCATTTTGAGGTATGCCCAATCAATACGGTGTTAACCCCCCTTTAAATGAATACCGACCCCAATGTTCTATTTACAAGCTGAGTAATGTGTGTGTGCGCGCATAAAATTGCAATTTCTGTTAACTATACAATTAAGTTGTTCTAATGCTTACGCAGCTATATCGGTGCGTTTATCTAAGAGTGAGGAGTCGAGTGAGAGAAAGACTAGCACCGGGTCGCTTTGGAATTGTTTCATCGAGGAGTAAAAAGTAACTCAGTTAGTATTTATTCTGGATAATATAATTATCTCAGGGCTTGTTGAGATCCTTGAAAGCTATCGAAAACCCTTTATTTAGAATTGACCCTTTTGATGGTACTACTTAAAAATTATAGAAAATAAGGTTTTTGAAGACAAGTATTTCAGAATTAATCGGAAATTAAGTTTTTAAGTATTAAATCTGGAAAAAACTGCTTTCGGAGTTATTTCAAAACCCATATCGGTCATGCTGTTGACATTATCAAGCCTGTTGTGAAGTGAATTACGATATCTTATCATCCAAATAATTTAGTAAAATGCAGCCCATAATGTACTTTTATATAATTAATATGCCGTTTGTCAAACATTGATTGAAATACAATATTTAAATTTTTTATACGAACATTTTGTATAATTGTTTGACATATCATCTCTTAACATTCCTCTGATTTGACTTTTGTAATTTTTGATGTACGAAAGCTCATTTGCGTTTTATGCAAATAATTTATTTTCGATGTTTTTTTAAAAATTTTAAAACTGACTTTATTTCTATATTATTTCTGTTTAAATGGTATAACTATTTTCTACCAGGACCATACCTGGTGTCATCAACTAATATGATATTCTCTTATGATTTCGTTGCACCTCCTTCTTCATGCAAATCTAATTCACTGTTTAATCTGTGGCGCAAGAAAGAACGTCAATTTTATAATATTAGTTTTCCTGTTTCTTCGATTATGAAGCTGAACTTCGATATATTTACGAAACCTATTTTCTACTAGATAACTTACTTACATACTAAATAATTTTTACTAACCATTGGTGTCTAACAAATCTCTTTCAAATTATTGACTGCTTGTTTGTAATTCAAATTAGAATGGTCACATTTATTTATAGGAATGGTACAACGTTTTCTCAAACATCAATTCATCGTGTTTTATTGAAAATTGAGTTCATATAAATATATATATATATATATGAACTCAATTTTGGAATGTGAACTTTGTTTGTTTGATATATGAAATTCTACTGTCCGTTAGTTTTATATTATGTTCCCCTGGTTCAATTGAGTGACACTGTCAAATGATGTGTAGTTAAAATGGTTTATTACTATCCCCCCCCCCCCCCCTTATAAGTGGACAACAATCCTTTTAAAAAATTATTGCAACTAATTATAGATGTTAATAATACCTGTTGCGTTCATTGTGTTTTAGAAATATTCAAACTACCAGTTCAACTTACATTATATAGAATGTATAAAATGTGTTCCTATTCACGTGTGTTTTAAATATAAGTTACATAAATTATATGGGCCAAATGTTTTTTGTATTGAATGCAACAACAGTTTTATCAATGTAGACAACATGTTTATGTTTAGAACTTATTCGCAGCTATTATTTAACCTAAAATTAGTATTTTATCATATTGAGGCACAGTTTTAGAGTTTCACAGACTCAAAATTAACTAAAATTAGTAAAAATTAACTATTTAAAAAAATCACAAACGAAACCATATTGAATGTTCAAAAACATTTAGATATTATTTTTTGTATTATTTGATCCAAGTCAACATGCTACTTCGAAATCACACCCTGACCACTCTCATCAATTGGTGCTTGATTGCCTTCATCGATACTTTTATGCGGTCATATTGATCTTAAGTTTGATAATATAGTTTAGTTTTATTGTAATAAATATACGTATGAGATCACAGTGGTCTTGAGTTTAATGTAGTTTAGTCAGCCTTATCGTGATATAAATACACTACCAAATATGTTTTTAGTACGGCTCATGCAACACCATAGTCTATGTAATATGAACCGAAAGTTATCACATTTTGGGCATATCTGGTTACGTATGCAATCCAATGTACACTGGCTTTAAGGTCTTTTTGTGTACTTGCTTTTGTATATCTTTATAAGTGTATTCACTTGATTCATTTAATGTACGTACGTTTATATTAGTATAATGCAGCATTTTTGTTTACTTAGATATACTTAAACTTTTTAGATCAATATTTTGTGTAACAGGAAATCATCGAATCATCGTAACAGGAAATCATCGAATATAAAAAAATAACTGCAACATAACCTCAATTATTGTGAAACTTCAAGGAAACCTCTCACGAACATAAACATTGTCTTGTTGTTGTAACTCTCATTTTAATATATTGCTAAAAATAATTAAATTAGTCCTGCTTGTGGTGGCTAATTTGAATTTCCAGAATATTTGAAAAGCTAATTAATTATGTGAACATATTTTGTTGCTTGTATTGTGCTCATTTTGGGAATACCAATTTGGTCATATTAACCCTTCGTAGGGGAGGGGGGAGGGGTATGCCAATTTTTTTTCAAAGAAATGAAGTTTTTGATTTTTTTACTCAGTGGCTGAAATACTTTTATCTAACTAAAAAATATAACAAAAATAATTTCGAATATTTTAAAATGCTTTATCGTAAATTATATCCATTTAACTTGATTATTAAAATTATTTATTAAAATAACCAACTATTTAAAATAATACTCAAATAACATTTATACTACTTATAGCTTATTTGTATAAGTAGTATACTTATAAAAATATATCAACCAATATAGATCTTTTGATCTGGAATCAGATGCAAAAAGAATCAAGTCAATTGGTTGAATTGAACAAAAGTTATCGCATTTATTGGTCCATATATAGCATATAAGGTTATTTTCCTAACTGGAGTTTATGACGCAATCGGGTCGTAAAAATTATAATAATCGATTAAAAAATTGAAAATTAAATTCACTTAACAAGTCTTTAGGAGGTATCTGTAATCCAAATTTCAGCTTAATCAGATGATAGGAAGTTTGATTTTCCATGTGGTTAAAATGCCCTCCCTCCACGTAGCACACCCTACAAAGTTTGTCCACATACGAAGGGTTAACTCTTGACATCTCCCTTGACAACCTGACCCAATCAGCCGCCTTCAAGAAGATGTCCTCTCAGAAGCGCCGAGAACTCACCAAGGAGTACGACAAACAGACGAAGTTCATCCGCGAACAGAAGGCCTCCGGTAAGTCAGCCAAACAAGCGGAGACCAAGCAGCGAGACATGCTCTCCAGGAAGCAGAACAAGAACCGAGCCAAGGTCACCGCGCTCGACCGTGACGAGGATGAGGAGCCGATGCGCCTGTTGTCCCGACCCAGGGAGTATGTTGTCAAGGTGAGTTGGCTTGAGGTTGGTTGCTATGGTGATATCTGACTGTGTCCTGTGCTCCTGCTTGATAGTAGGGAGTTGAAATAAGGCAGATTACAATAGTTGTAATTAAATAATATATTATATGCATTAATATGATGATTTCCATTGATTTCGAAAAATAATTTCACGAGCGTAATCATAATATTAAGGTATAATCCATCGATTTTTATTAAAAACAACCCTATATTAATAAAGTTGATTTCAATAAATCTATAATC
>JAUZND010004370.1:0-11747 GCA_034780555.1 Coelogynopora nodosa
GTCTATTAAATAACATTTTGTTATGCTTTTCTGTTAATGTTTGTACCGATTCCCTTTATGTACAAACCTTTTTCTTTATTTTTCTTTTTCAATAAACATTTATTATTATTATTATTATATAACTTATACTTCATAATTTTCATTATTAACTTTTTGTACAAATTTTCTCTTAACTTAGTTGTTCAATTATAATGTATTGCACTTATCCAAAACAATTTCTTTTTTTTCTTAATAGTATTTTCCTATTAGACTCTAGACCTATAACATTTTAAATAGCACGGCATTAAAACACTTGATTTAACAGAACAAAGAACAAACCAATTTTGTTAATAGATGTCTTTAAAGCAATCTAAGTTTTTAAAAGGGAATATTTTCGGAGCTTCGCGCCGATTTAGAGGCTCGGCTGCTCGCCTCGCCATAAAGGGGTGGTCGATGGTGTGGGGTGATGTCCCGGAATTTTAGTATGCTAGGTTGGCAGGTCTGTAATATTGTTGTTGTATTGGAATTCTGTTACACTTAGTTGTGTTACCGAAAATTATTATTTTATCAGAAATATGAAATTAATAGAAAATACTGTATCAATGAGTAAAATGTATAGTCAGACATGTATAATATAAGTCCTCTTTATTAGAATTATAAAGTTCAACTGAAATGTGGTATAAACAAAATGTAGGCCCTAGATTTCTATTTTTTATTTATAAACCACAAAGAAATTTTATTCTGCAGGTGTAATTGTCATATTATGTGTTTTAAATCGGTTTCTATTGCAAAATATAGCATCTACCACTTAGCAACCGAACATGATAAATTCATAGAATAACTTGTAAAGAACTTGTTTAGTGTAATAATTGTCTACTCCTCTACACACAAAAGGAGGAGGCTCGTCGCCGTTACGAACTTCTGGTGAACGAGAAGGAGGAATTAGAGCGAAAGTTTGCCTGTGAGCGCGAGGATTACCTGCAGAAGTTGGAGAAACTCAAGGATGTTGATGTATTGAAGAAGCGGGAACAGTTACTCCAAGCACAGGTAGGCCACCATCCATTTGTCTTGTTGACGGTTGAGTAGTGGAGACTATGTAGCTCTATGTAGAACCCTATTTGTGTTGGATATACAGGCATTGCAACAGAAACTATAAAACCTAAAATACCATTTTATTGATTGTCTGAGAAGGCCCGCCATTTTCACCATATTTTTTGTATCCAGGTCTAGTAGGTCTAAATTTAATCATTTAGAATAATATGTAGGTGTCTGAATGGTAAATTCTTCAGTTTTCATATACTACATCTATTTGAGATTTCTGCCGTATTTTAAAGTTAATGTAATAAATTTGTCATAGCCATTCAAACAGTATTTTAAAGTTTGCTTTTTATAATTATGTATGAAACCCCTCAAAAACTTCATAAATAATTTGTTACTGTCTGTAACCGGTCTGGATATGCTAACTTCTTTGAACTCAACATGTGTTAGCTGCAGTATTGGCACATTCATGTTATGAAATCCAAATATCCATCACTCAGAGACAAATATAGAACAGAATTCAATATAAATCAGAGGAGAGAAATTACCATAGCTGTGGTGATATAATGATTAGCACATCCGCCAGGAAAGTGGGAGACATGGGTTCGATTCCCGGTTGGAGATCGTCAATTTTCTTACCCTCTGATAACTATGATTTAACTTAAATGAGTTTTAGAATATAAAATGAATGGCATTATTGTGGAAAAGCAGTAGGGAAGGCAACTGACCTTGGCCTCCTCCTCTTGCCCCCCACCTAAGGTAAATAACTTTGAATATCGCGCGACAAATTTGAATTTTTGTGCCTTTTTTTAAATCGTGTTTCTATTGACCGATTTAAACAAGGTCAATGTCGTTTTCGGGTAAATCGGGGTGGGGTTTTCAAATTTGTTTTCCCCAATCGATTTGAAAATTCTTTCCGTGCCATTTAAAAAAAATTGTGTTACTATTGGTTTGGTTGATCTAAACAATATCAAGGTCATTTTCAGGTAAATCAGGGGCTGGGATTCCGAATTTTGTGTTCCCAAATTGATTTGGGAATTCCTTCGGCGCCATGTTTAAAAAAAGTTTTCCTATTGACCGATTTCCACTCATGAATTAACATGAAATAACATGTGTTTGGATTCCCCAGTTGATTTGAGAATTCTTTACGCGTCATTTGGTTACTATGGCTTCCTTTTCGCCGATTTAAACAAGATCAAGGTCGTTTCCGATTAATTTAAAGTTATATAGTTCGATTTTGCTAATTAGAAATTGATCAAAAATACCCTATTGGTAGTAATCGATCATTCAAGTACAATTATTGATTTTTCCGAATACGGCGTGTTGTAGTGATGCAATGTCTGATCCAGCTGATTTAAATGGTGATTCGGACTAAGTCAAGGTACCTGAATTTATTTTTACTACTTACAAATTGATCAGATATACACTTAGAGTAGTAATCGTTCATTCAGCTACAATTATTAATTATCCCAATACGTCGCAAGATCCGGGTGGTTTCAATGGGGATTTCGACTAAGTTGTGGTCGCTGAGTTCGGTTTAATATAATAGAGATGCGACTAAGACTAACCGCAAGCAATAAGATCAGTCAAGCATTCAATTGTGAAAACACGCCTACGCATTTCCCATTTGCGTATATCTGACTGAAGGAATACCTGTTGGCCTATTGATTAGTGAATCGAAAAGTTTATAAGCATGGAAAGGCGTAGCATGATAAAGTATGACAGGCGGATTTTCTTTTAAAGACGTGGCTATTGTGTACTTTATTTCTAAAGCACGCCTAACCATTTTACTTTGATCTCAAACCGATATTTATTTTAGTGTAATCTATCACAGAAACACGCCTACGCATTTATCCTTGACTAGTGAATCGAAAAGTCTATAAACAAAGAATGTAGAAGCATGGTAAAGTATGATTGACAGATTTTCTTTTGAAGACGTAAAGTACTTTATCTCTGAAGCACTCCTACGCATTTGACTTTAAACTTATGCCGACATTTAGTGTAAACATGATTAGATGGTGAGACATTTTTGTCAAACATGCTAAGCCAGAGCTAGAATAATAAAAACGACAACAATATTGTTATTTATGCACAAAATCTACAAAAAATTTAAAAGTGCTTAGAACGAGGAAATAGGAGAAAGAAAGAGTAGGTTACAAATTAAGAAGGAAAGAGAAAAGTTTTTAGATTGTTCCAGATTGGTGCCTTCTATAAAGAAGGCACAACTGCCGGCATTGATTTTGGCAATTGGTTGGTAGAGAGTGATGCCAGCCTGCGATCTGAGATGAATGCGGGCCGATGACAATGTAGATGGACTCATAAGCTCCTTAATGTACGTAGGAGCATTACCATGAGCGCATTTGAGTGTGATACAGCCAAGTATGAATTCAATGCGTTTTGCTAACGGTAACCAATGCAGATCTCTGATGCACTGAGAAGTAGGGGCTCTTCGCTTTAGTGCGCATACATTCTGCACTTGTTGAAGCAACTTGAGTCGTGATGCAGTTGCCGATGCCAAAATTTCGTTTCAGTAGTCGATTGTGGATATTACAAATGCATTGATAATAATTTTGCCAGTGTCTTGGTCAATGTATTGTCAGCTGCGATAAGCTGCTCTAATGAACGCGAAAGCCGACCGACGGAGATTATGTATTTGTCTGTCAAATTTTAGTTGTGAATCGAAGGTAACACAGATACTCTGTACAAAGTTAAAAGTTGAACTTTGTTCAGGATTACATGTGTTAATGATACTGAATCAAGGCGAATTTAATATCCGATAACAAAATTTCGGTTTTATCGAGATTCAATTTGAGGCGATTACAGTCGAACCAATCGTGAAGGTGGTGAATGCAGTTAATTAATGAGACAACATTATATTCAGTTTCAGTGCATTTGAATTTGCATAAATGTTGTACTGAAAATTGTCCTCAGTTATTATATCGGATGTCAGTGCTGTGTAAAGGGAATAAAGAATGGGTCCGAGAACAGATCCCTGTGGTACACCACAAGATAGAGGGATAAACTTGGATCTTTGACCCATAAATTAGACATATTGAGTTCGATCGGACAAATATGACCTGAACCAATCTAATACAGAACCTCTGAAGTTGAACCGGTTTGAGAGTCTGTCAATGAGAATCTCATGGTCGACTGTGTCGAAGGCAGTGCTGAGGTGTAGAAAGAAGACACATGATACTAGGCCTGAATTTTTGAGCAACTACCAAATCATTATGCAGCTTGATCAATGCCGTTTCTGTGGAGTGATCTGGATGATATGCTGATTGAAAAGGAGGATATAAATTATTCATAAACTTGTTTACTTGTTTAGCTACCATATGTTCCAAAACTTTGACAAAAAGGACAGTCCAGGATCACTCCACCTTTATACTGGACGATAGTTCTTGAGATTCTCATTTCCAATGTTAGATTTCTTTATTAGTGGAGTAATCACAGCTTGTTTCTTCGAGGGGAAAGGGGGCCAATATGTAGAGATGAATTTAGGATGGGACACATAGTGGGTGCGAATGTTACATTTAATTAATTTATCTAACCAAACATGTGGGAAAAACTAAGAAAAAGCTCAGTATGAATCTACATAATAACCATTAATATCGATTTTATCCATCTTTGTTATAATTATTACATTTATTGACAGTTTTATTGTTACTTATTAAAAGTATGGCACGTACAATAAATGCTAACTTATATTTATCAAAAAAGTAACTTTTCTTCCTTTTACATTTACTTTTTTCATCTTTCATTTTATATCTCCCTTTCTTCGCTCGCTTTCTTTCCTTCATATCTATCTTCCCTCAATCCTTTCTTTTCTATATTTTCAACTTTCTTTTCATTATATTCATCCCAACCTTCTTTATATCCATCTCTCCTCCTTTAAAGTCATATCAACATTTATGTCTTTCTCCTTAATATGCATGCCCTATTTTATATCCATCCATCTCCCCCGATATTTTAATCTCCTCATTTTATATCCATATCCCCATTCAGCCATATGAGACTTTTCCTGATATTTGGGAACAAAATTCTAATTTTCTGGAATCAAAAATATATAAAATAAAATATTAGGGGTGAAGTAGTAGGTAGATAGGTATATCCAAAAATCTTGCTGTTTACTTGGATTGATTTAAATTAATAAATTCTGAGGAAATCATCCACAACCTATCAATAACATCAACTGTCATTATTGTAAATTGCTCTTAACATCAATAAAACCTTTATATCAATATATCTTTATTTATATACATCACTCCTCAATATTCATCTCTTTTATATCCATCCTCCTTTATATTTATTTCTCCCATTATTGCCATTTATCTTAATTTTATATCTGTCCCTCCTCCTTTATATAACTCCTCCTTTATAATATATATATGTATCTGCCCTAATATCCATATCTCCTCCTTTATATCCATCTCCCCCGTTATTTCCATTTCTCTTTAGTGTATGTCCATCTCCAAATTTATATAGATCTCTTCTTTATATACATCTCTCATCTTTAATATTCATCTCTACAGCTATATATCCAGCCCTCCTCCTTTATATCTATATCTCCCCCTTTATATCCATCTTCTACTTTATATCCATATCTCCCCCTTTATATCCATATATTTCCCTTTGTATACATCTCCTGCTTTAAATCCATGTCTCCTCCTATATATCCATATGTCCCCCTTTATATCCATATATCTTCCTTTATATCCATATATCCCCCTTTGAATACATCTCCTCCTTTATATCCGTATCTCCCCTTTTTGTATACATCTCCTCCTTTATATCCATATCTCCTCCTTTATATCCATATATCCCCCTTTATATCCATATATCCCCCTTTATTTCCATATCAACCCCTTTGTATACAATCTCCTTCTTTATATCCACCTCTCCTCCGTTATATCCGTACTTCCCCCTTTATATCGATATATCCCCCTTTATATCCATATCTCCCCCTTTGTATACATCTCCTTTATATTCATCTCTTGGACTCCTTTATATCCATCTCTCCTCCTTTATATCCATCTCTTCTCTTGTCACCCCACCACCTCAGGTGGTTCGCCTCAAAGCCGAACTGGACAGCATGACCCGTATGTGGGACAAGAAGTTCCAGGTGCTGCGCCAGTCCCTCCATGCCCTCAAGGATGAGTCCTTCATCCGCCAATCCATGCAGCGTCAAGCAGCCCAACTTCACCAAGCCGCAGTCATGTACGCCACCGACCTGCCCGCCGGAGCTGCATTGCCTAACATACAGCCGGGGAGGGGGGGGCCGCATCCACAAGGGGTGAGTCATTCTATGCTCGTCAGTAGTATAGGAAGAGTTGATTCGAGCACTCTTATAAATAGATCATGACTCATAACTTTAATAAATCATAAACCCCCCCAAATTATTTTTTCTCGCTGTTCACGCTACTAAATTCAGTCTGCTTCATACTATCGACGGTGCTTGCATTAACTTGTGTTAATATTTTTACAATTTTATACTGAACTAAAATTATGTCTACAAACATCGCGTACACTTTGAAACAGTTACTATAGGAAAAGCAAAACAATTTTATATAGGAATCAGCATTAAGCGTGCAAGCACTACCAATAACAAAATGCAACATGTTATAAGGACTTTGCGGGATCAATCCAAGAAACAAGTATACAATCGATCTAATATATTGGAAAATAAGTTGCCTATTGAAAAGGATGACGATTTGGATATTTTTCTAGCAATTCAAACTTTTGAGGGTAAAGTCAAAGAAGGTCTGCAACAACTCTTCGAAACCACAACTGGTGACGATAAAAATCTTTATAAAGTGAAGTGAACATATTTGAACTGCCTGGTTGAAATTATCAATGGATTTCGAATCATCTGACTGTCTTGTGAAAAGAATACCAGCTCCGTTTCAATTTGGACCCGGGTCATATCAATTAGTTATCCGTGCCACTAACCTCTACAGTACTCTACTGTGATGATCATGAAACCAAGGGCTACAATTTTAGCGTCCTGTTCAAAATCTACGAAATTAGATGCAAGGAGGCCAAGATCGTAACAATCTTCGAAATTGAGCCAGCATTTAATGTGGACCAAAAAACACTAGAAAAAGAAGAAGACGATAACAATGATGATTATGATTGTGGTCCATCGAGTTCAAAAAGCATAAAACGTCTGCTCTGTACATGTAAGAAAGATAATTATTACATGTTTAATTCTGAAACATTTTGATTATCGTATTCCTTATATACATACATTTTATTACTTATACTTGCATGTGTACATTGAACTTATATTTATGTAATGACTTTAACTAGTGTTATATAAATATATACATAAAATTTTGTCTATCCCAATATATTAATATGTTTAATTATTTATTTTTTACATATGTTGAACTTGCCTTTAATATAAATGAATGTAACTCAATTCTATTAATAAACCAATTGTATTATTTAACTACATACTTGTCTTTTTTATATTTGAAACTTTGCATTTATTTTAAAGACTTTTTTCTATCCTTTTGGATTTATTTTTGAGATTTTTTTTATATCCTTTTGGATTTATTTTAGAGACTTTAAAAAAGATTGGATCTTATGTCCAGGAGGGTGTGGATCGAAGATTCCTATGCATTGTCAACCTTGTGTACAAAGTTTGTTGTCCTGCACTACCAATGGATTATTAACGTTCTATTTGTAATGTAAAATTGATAACTTTTGAGAATATATTTCATTTACACAAATTGTTTTCTACATTAACCATTAAAACTAGACTTATAAATCATATTCATCATGTGTCCGGATAGCTCAGTAATAGAGCGGCAGGATTGAACTATTAAGAAGTCAAAATATACTGCGAAGTCGATGTAGTATAGTCAGAACAAAATCGGGGTATAAATACAAACAGCAGTCAATTAGTCTATTGACAATATTTCATACAGCTCTTTGTTACAATTATCACATTCAACTTCTAGATTGAGTAAATCAGAGAAAAGTTTACACAACTTTATCTCGTTTAATTTCCGAGTTCATTGCCTCTGCGACATAAAGTGACCATTCATCAATATTAACAATAGCATGTACACCTTCATAAAAGGACATTTGCTTTGTAGCATGCTTGATAGTTAAATCAGTATCATAGTCAGATTCATAATAATTTACGCAGCTAGTTACATTTCTTAGACAGGTAAATAATACTTGCACCAGTAACGATTATCTGTTGTAGACTGGTTCAAAGGTGGGCTCTTTGAGATCGATAAATCCGAGTTTACTTGAAGGTAATCGAATATGATTCGGTTCGCATTTGTTAGCTGTTTCAATCATATCGTCTTGCGCTTAATTAACTGATTTAAGTCTGATCATTGCACCAATACAGTCCTCCACGGTTGGCAGAAATTGACGACAAATATGTATACCGAAGGCCTCTCGAGATGATTTACCGCAAGAATTGCGTGCAATTACACAAGCAGTTTCCAGTTGAGAGAGAACCTATAATTTATTTCACAATAAGTGTTGTTGAAGTAGTCCATCAAGCGATTTAAAACATAAAGTTTTTTAGTAGTAGCAACACTTTCGTTGAATTGACAACCTTCATCGTATAGTTCGTTACACACGATAAAAAAGTATGGTTGTCCATCCGTTTGAAGACATGACAGTAAGCATTGACATCACTAAATTATGTTAAATAAAATATCCGTATAAATTAATAATAACTCAGTTTCTTCACAACAAAGAATATTATCGACCTAGAAGTGGAAGTAGTGGCAGGAATCTTCCTTTCTAACTGAGAGCAGATTGAACTTTTTCATTGCTCCCTTTTTATGGACACACTGAACCATACAACGAATCATCTTCTTATATTTATTAAGTTGCTCATAGAGTGATCTAGAAATGTTTGGTAAATTACCATTCAGTAGGTTGAGGCTGATGTCCAACAGTTCCCGAATAAAATCAGGATCAGGATTCTCCACAATAGCTTTCTTTAACTTTGGATTAGCCTTGGAAAATGCTTGTAGCAGAGCAAATTATCGCCGAAAACGCTTGACTCCAATTTTGCATGTTAATTATTTTAGAAAACATTTCCTTTATGTTATGTTTATAATTTTTTAGCCAATGATGTAGTGACGTCGAATTAAGATGCAGAGCATGAGTCGTCCATGAATAAATAACAGTCCAAGTAGTACAAAGAATAGTGCAGCAGCCACAAGTAGGTATCCAATTTTCTTCTCTCGTACCATAGCCATTATTTTGAACAATTGATGTTTTCCTGTTCCATTCGATTGTTTGTAACTTGAAATACACGCTCTTCTGTCATATAACCATATTGTGGGGCTTCGTGTGGTAGAATTCGTGTTCTTATTCGAATCTCATGTGGTGTACTTTGATGAAAATCCAAAAGTAGATAGGAATAGAGACCCTGTTCGGTTGCATCATGAAAAGCCGCCTGCAAAACCTTGTTATTCATCTATCGACTCAGGAATCCTATTTGTGTAACATATCTAAGATTATTGAAGAGAATCAAATAATGCGTGCTAAGAGAACGAGTCCTGCTATCTCGTCCTTTGACAAGGAGATTCTGAGTAATATCGATGAGGAAACAGTTGCGAAGAACAAATTTTTGTAAATAAATTAGTCACCACTTGAGAAGACATCGATTCACTCATAAGATCATCAAGTAAGATCACATTCCCACTTTTAATCTCGTTGAAATTTTCAGACAACCTTTGATACATGCTTATTTCCACTCCTGAAATCTGCCACTTCAGTTGTTTCAAAACATATTATTTTAGAATTCCACAATACCAGTGAATGTGTGTAATAGGTGTCGTGAATAGATAGCGATGCACTTTCGATAGATTCGTAACAAACACCGTATTTCCACATTGTGAAAGACCAACAACTGACATTGCACTTCCCATTTTAAAGCGTCCATCCATGATTATATAATTGCAATATAATGAGAGAAGCGTAGAGTATGTTTATTGATTAATTATCAATAACATAAGCACCGTGAAAAAGGCAGCCATAGCAGTAGCAGTTGAAGGATGACTTGCAACTCCAATTCTGTTTTCAATCGCGTGCAAAGTTGAACTTTCCCTCCAAATATACTTTATTCGGTAAATGAATGCAATCTCTTCAATAATATAATATATATTCACTTGAGTCTTGACTTGATGACGTATGAAAAAGTCGTCGAGTCTCTTTATATTCAAACATATTTTTGATGTATATATTTAATCAAGCGGAGTTTCGTTTGTTTATAGACTTTTATCCCGTTCAATCTTATTATAATCTCATTAGGTATGTATAGTCCAAAAGGACAACTTAACGACAGTATGAGAGTCTGTAAATTACCATTAAACTACCATGATGATGGTAATTGAGGCGCAATAGTTTGTCTGTGTTTTTGAGGAAAGTATTCAAGAAAAAAGCCACATAATTGATGGTTGCCATATAAAGGCTATAATTCACACCAACCCATGCTCTCTTATCTTTGAAAAAAGACAAACTGCGCTTGTTGTATTGCACGGTCGTGATGTTATGGTTGTGCGATGCAAATCTTGTCTGATCGGTGTTGACTTCCACCTGATCCTTATATGCCTTCATGTATAAATCATGAGTAAGCACATTCTTGACGACACACATTTATACACCTTTTTCTCTCTTGTGTTCAGTGCCGTTTTGCGATAAAAGACAGTCCTTTGGTCGAAGATAGATCCATTCCTCTTGAGGATTTTTCACACATCCCAAAACTGCAGTATAATGATTTGAGTGGCAGGGGTGATCCTTCGGAAAATTGGAAAAGTCCAACAGTCCATCTTGCAACGTTCGAGGAAATAACACTTGGTCGACATTGATGTTGGATACGCGTAGAAAAAAGGAGTGTGTATCACCTGGCAATATCTCTAATTTACCACAAAGTTCCTTTGAATATCTTTTAAAGCTGTCGTATCGCAGGGAATACATGATAATTTTAGAGAGTTCCAAAACTGCCATTCGGATGTAAATTAGCTTATCCATTGTAGCAGCCTCTTTACACAAATGGACACCGAACAGGTCTTGATTGAAGATTGTGGTCGATAAAATGAGGCTCGACTTGCCAGAGTTGTTACGTGATCATCGCTGTTGGTCAGTCTGAAATTCATTCTCTTTTGAGGATTTTATATAGTCTTTTCAAACAGAGTGTTATTTTTTAATTTATAATAATCTTACTTGAACTTGTTCTTGGCCTCTTGTCGACGTTTACTGTTGTACTGGATGTAATACCTGTAAAACGGCTTCTGATGAAACTGCAACACTCTGTGTATGTTTGATAGCACCATTCCTCGCTTCACCGTGAGCAGGAGTTTCGTGGTACCCTTGTAGGCCCATTTTTCCTTTTTCGAATATAGATTTTTATAATGACCATTCATAAATGGAGTAAGCCAGCTGGATAGTATAACCTCTTTCTCAGGTACGAATGGCAGGTCTTCACTTACATCCTAAATATGTGGCGGACACTCCAAGTTCACCTCATAAATGTATCCAGTATCACCGTTTAAATCAACAGTTTCGAGGTGCAATTTACGGATTTCGGACTGAATCATCCGTTTAAACTGCGAGTGTTTCAATGACTGCGAGAGAGCGTTTCCATATAGATTATTGGCGTATATATAGCAATTCCACCTATTCTTCTGTTAAACCTGTGGGTATATTCTGTCTCTCATGATGTTTGTTCACAAACGACATTCCTACTCGTG
>JAUZND010004372.1:0-11745 GCA_034780555.1 Coelogynopora nodosa
TGATTGAGACCATTTGATTGAAACCATTTGATTGAGACCATTTGATTGAAACCATTTGATTGAGACCATTTGATTGAAACCATTTGATTGAGACCATTTGATTGAAACCATTTGATTGAGACCATTTGATTGAAACCATTTGATTGAGACCATTTGATTGAAACCATTTGATTGAGACCATTTGATTGATACCATTTGATTGATACCACTTGATTGAGACCACTTGATTGAAACCATTTGATTGAGACCATTTGATTGATACCACTTGATTGAGACCATTTGATTGAGACCACTTCATTGATACCATTTAATTGGGACCATTTAATTGAAACCACTTGATTGAGACCATTTGATTGAGACCATTTAATTGAGACCATTTGATTGAGACCATTTAATTGAGACCATTTGATTGAGACCATTTGATTGATACCAACAGCAAATTCTTCTTTTATGGTGTAGATATCTAAAACTGTTTTTTTTATATTTACAGGGTAGATGGAGGTTTTGAAAACTGTATATATAAATTATACGTTGGAGACAATACACATATTTTATATAAATATTACGTGCGATATATATCAAATAAATATACGATACAAGATATTCGATATGCGGTACATTATATATATTATATCAATATCAATACTTTTCACGTTAAATTTTGTTCTGGAAATATAAAAATACATTATTTTTTCAAAATGTTAACAACAGCCCTTTTACTTTGTAATATATACTTGTATCGTGTGTTTACCATTTATTCTGTGAATATATTATTATATCAATATGACGATTATAGAATACACCATATAATCACATATCTTAAAAAAATGCATTTGCTTCAAAATGGTAACCTTATGGTTTAAAAATTTGTCATTACCCTAACTGCATGCAGGTTTCATTGAAACAAATGTCACAAGCTCATGCAGTAACCATTTGAAACTTGAAAAGACAATTTTTCGTATAATTTTTTATAAACATTTGTTCGTTTAATAATAAAACGTAACTCTCTATTTTTTGGGAAAAGTTTTGAAATTTTGTTTCTCTGTTCCTGGCTATATTTATAGAATTTAGAGAAAGTACATTCTGTATATTACAACATTTTATTTAATACTGGACCTAAGTATTTCTAATTGGTAGATAGAAAATAGACAATATATATTATAGACATAGTCATAATAAACTCATACTTTGAAGTCCAACATACATATTTGTATTGAATAAATTTTTTACATTATTAATTCTAACATGTATGATCTAAAAGTCTGTAAATTTCTGTGAAAAATACATTTTGATTACACTATTGCGCGGCATTTATATAAATATTTATTTGAAAAGTATATATTTTCCAGCGACTCCGGCTATAAACTTGTGTTTTGTGATATTAATAGTGACATAGTTGAAACCACTAACAAAATAACCGAACTATTTCACCAATTATATAACAGGGTCCGTACACGGCCCCCCTAAGGAAACCCTTGAATTTAGTCTAACCCTTTTAAACCCTTAAAGTTACCAATGAACCCTTGAAAAACCCTTGAATATTGTTATATTATATGAAAAAAGTATTGCTCATTTTTAATATTCTATTAATGGAATAATTATTGTTAATCCAATGGTATGAGGTATGCCGCGAAAGATAAAGAAGCTTCAATCTTGTTTTATATCCAAAGAGACAGACTCACAAACCGGTTAACTGCCGCTGAGAGTCCAAAATCCTTCACTTATATTGTTTAGTTACCTTTGCTCCCCTTTTGAAATCGTACATTGTAATTGTTATTACTGTTCTTATTTCTGATCCGGTCTGTCCTCGACTATGTTTCTTCTTTTTGTATTTGTTGGGCTTTTCTTTTAAACTCTGAGATTTAACTTGCCATCTTATCATTTCATGTTTGTGCTATGTATGTATAGAGTATATTAGCCATTTTTGGATTTCAAATTAATATCTTTTTAATATCGCATTCCTTTTGTTTGAACTTCCAGAAGGAGTTCGGTTCTGTTTGTTGTTATTCATTTAACTCATTTTGATGTTATTTTTAATTTGGTTTCTTAATTGTCAGTCGCTTAATTACTTTTTTTTTCTTGTTCTTCTTTATTAGGAATATTAATTTGTTTTATAGTGGAGGTGGGGAATAGAGTAGAATGTGATCATCTTCTAATATAATGAGAATAACATAAATTCGCTCATCTAAGGTATATTATAGTAGTGATAATAAGAGATATTCATATTACAAGTTGCATGTTTAGTTCAATAGATCTCATAGATTCAGACCCTTTCCCAGATTGACAGAATATTTCTTTAATTAATTAGTGTTTACATTGACTCTTTATTTTTATTTTAATAAGTATCAGTTCATAAGTTTCGATTATGCTTGCCTGGTAGGGTCATATGATTGATATTAAAAACAATTAAGTGTTCTGCTATAATGAAGTTCACAGTGCAGTTGCAAGTTAGGTGTGTCGTATTTATTGCGTTTAAAAGTACATGACGTTCTACTGTTGCTAAAAACTATTTAATTATATACTCATATCGTTTTCTTGACTTTATTTTAAACTTTAGCAATATGTATATATACATATTATATATTTGAACCTCGCTTTTAATCAAAATATGTTATACTTTTTAAACTGAAACAATAATACTATTTTATTGATCTTGTGTAAAATACTGCATTTTAACTCCCACGTATAATAAATATATAGTTTTCATTAAATAAATTGACTTCTGTAAATACATTCAATAATGAAAAAGTATAATTTCCTACCAAAAATAACGTATCAAATAAAACTGTTTTATAAAACCTTTTAAAATGAAACGAACGCAATTTACAATGTAATGTGTCTGCTATACCGTTTGTATATTACAATCATATTAAAAGGCAAATTTGAACTATTAATCAATAATATACACTATATATATATATATATATATATATGTATTAATCATTTTGTGGTCATACATTTCCTTGATTTCACAGGAAAATTGTAAATTTGATAGACTTCCTAAACAAAGTAATCTTAGTTGGATTTTTGGACATTTCTAAAATAGTATTATGAAAACCAGTCACATGTCATATGTATTCTATATAACATTTATCGGAAATGAAAATAGTATATAATAATAATTGAACACAGACAGAGGGAATCGCGATTTTTTCTGTATCCAAGATGTGCTTTTGAGTTATCGATCGTCTGGTTTATTCACGGAGTTCAAAGTAGCATTGTTCTTCCCGTTATTTCAGACGGCAGTTTATAATGAATTCTACATTGTATACTGTGATTGATTAAAACCTATAGATGAGTTAATTATATTATACACGAGCCAGTTCGTGCCTTCGAGGCAGTCAAAAAGCTCTTTTATCAAATTGAACAGTCTATAAGTCGTAAAACGATCTAATTGAAATCTTGCATCATAAAATGATGGGGGGAGGTAGGGGGGGTCTGATTAGAAACACTTGAGTGACTAGATATTTGGCAGACATAATGGGCCGTTTAACTGTATTTCCTCTCAGCTTACTCCCATTGATTTATTTTGCTCTTCTTTTATTTAGAGTTTTATATACCTACAGCAGACACGGTGGAACTTTTCATGTATACACTATATAATAAGGGCAACTGAAATGGTTTATACTTATTATTAATAGTGTATCCGAGTATAGTATTGTACATCATAGAATTTATGACTTATTTTATTCATATTTTAATTGTAGACGGCAACGGTTTTAAAAAGTCACAGTTTCGTGTCTATCTGTTTGAAAGGTTACCCAAACACTTCATTCCGTGTAAACCGTAAATATTTTGTTTTATAATTGTAATCAAAATGCTGCTATTTAATTTTATTTGATGTGTGCCTGCGTTGATGTTATAAATATTGAAAATCTCCGTTTTTATGACTTAACTATATTATATAGGCGATAGTCTCTCCGTCATTAAACTGTATTATTTATTCCAACTCTGGCGATATTTCGAACTCCTTAAATGTGTTATAAATGTTAAAAGTGGCGCGCAGTTGGCACTATATAGTAAAGATGGAGGCATAACTCCTCGCTAGCTTTTTTCGGCTTTTTTTAACCAAATTTATAGATAGCAGCTATATAACAGGCTCGACCACTTTATCCGTTTGTGTAACTTATTATTATTTTGATCTTCTTTCTCATCGCTTCACTCGGAAAAGTGTGCGCGCTGCGCTCCCTTCACTATTTTCAATGTAATAAATTGCGGGAACTATTGATACTTATGTGGTCCCGAAGGACCTATCTAGTAGATATAAAATATCTATTCACCTATTCGATATATATATTGGTTGCCGTATATAAGTAACAGTCAATCTCATCGCATGCTTCGGTATCAGATCAGCATATAATTTCACCATTTCTTTAATTAGATTTCAAGTTAAGAATCGACATATTGTCCATGTTCCCTCTCTCTTTCTCACTCTCTCTCTCTCTCTCTCTCTCTCTCTCTCTCTAGCTAGGTATAGGCCATCCATGTTTTTTCCCCTCCAAGTCAACAACCGCGATTGCTTTCGATTTGGTTATGGCTTGGGCAAACAGACGCCGGTCGGCTTAGGGAAGAGTGAGGGAAGGTTGTTTGCATTTTGAGAATATCAAAGGTTGCTGCTTGTTTGTTTGTTTCAGTCTAAACTTTTTGGGGGAAATTTTGCTCGTTTTTAATATAGTGTGCCAGAATATTATGATGTCTTCAAAAGAAAACCAACCGTATTCACGTTATTTAACTATCAGAATGATATTTAAAAAAAACTGTTTTTGTTATTTGATGCTTTGTTGTTGATGTGGTAATTTGTGATTAGTGGTCTTCAAAAAATCATATTTACTGGGAAGCCATTGGAGGGCAGTTAGTGGAACATTTGAGTGGTGGTTGTTTTTGTTGGGGGGTTAGGGTTAAGTATTATGTATGTAATAATTGATTAGGTATATCTTATAATACTGTATTACTATATATACGTACGTTCAAAATTTTTATTTTATAAGTTTAAATGATAATATGAGGTCATGAGGTTTTGAAAAGTAATACTTTGAGATTAAAATGTATTATACTATTAATTATAGTAATCACAATTTAATTTATTATTTTATTAATATACATTTTAATTAATTATTTTATCAATAAGATCTGAAAACCTCGCGCAATTTGTAAATTATCTGCCACATGTATCGGTGACTCTCAAAATCAAACATAAGCTCAAGAGAATTAATGCTTCTATTATAAAATGAATAAACTCGGAATTCCTTCAAAAGTATGCACATTCACGTGATTATACTGTATATAATGTGTTTTAATACAACATTTTTCTTCAGATCTCCGAGATATTTAAGTTTTTAGGTTTTGTATCTTTCTTGACAACTGATTGACAAGTGATTATGGTTATATATCTTTATAATCCGTATATTTTCAGAACCCACTTTCCACAATATACTTGAGTACAATAATTCTCATCTCCATAAAACAGTTTAATAATACTTCACTGCGCCACAGTCATGTATGAGTTTATCGACTTATGGTGTATATGATACAGACTATAATAGGCATTGCAGACTTAGCGACTTTTTTCATTTACATTTATCAGTTATAAATATATGGTAATATACAATATAGTAGTATATGGTAATTATTAATAGTGGATAAAACACTCGAGATCAAAGACAAACTTATAAAAAATTATCCGGTGTCCTTCTTGATAAACAATACTTCACAAGTGTAAATTGATAATAATAATTAATCAATACCCCTAACTGTTATGCGCCATCGAAAACCTGGAAGAAATCGTGAGAGCGATTATAACAGGAAATAGTGGGAACAAAATGTGGGAAAGTGAAACACTCCATTATTTACAATAGATTTTAAATGAAATAGATAAACATTTCCGCATCAAATCAGCCGGAACTCTTGATGTAAAGATTTGGCGCAGATCGTTAAAAGAATGTGCTTTTTTTACCCCCGTTGAAGTTACTGTGCCGTTTCTCAATGCCGAATAATGTAGGCGATGTAGTTATCTGTTTTTAACTTTTCTTGTGTTGTTTTTTACCCTATTTTTGAGTCCGTTTGAGTTTATTTTTTATGACAATAATCTACTTGCATCATTATTTAATTACTCCTTCCCATATATAGAAATTGTGACGTGATTACTTAGTGTAATTTATATACATTATATTTCAATGTAGGACATATAAACGATGGATATATATATATTAGAACTAATGAAAATTATGTTGTATAGTGAAATTCTATAAATTGTTTATATATATATATTTATTGTTATAAAATATTTTTAATGTATGACTATTTTGTATTGTTAATTATGTATTTCAAAATATCTGTTATGTAAATATTTAAGGATTCATGTTTTTATGTATATAATAATTAATATACCACATATTTTCTATCTCTGCGTTGTATAAAATTATTTAGATAGATAAAAGTTATTGCACAGTAATAAATATCGATTTTTCTTATTGATTCTCGGTTAAGTATGGTATACTCTATACGCCCGAGTCAAAACGACCGCCCGGGCCAAAATGTCCACCTGATCCAAAACTTTTACCGTTATCAGAATTTCCGCCTGAGCCAAAATTAAGCTCCGCTTATGGGGCTCACCATGCTAGGCCAGTTTAAATACGTTTAGATTCATCAGTGTCCGAAAATGACTTAAATTGCAAATATCGATTCCCCCCAAGCCAAACTAAGGATCCGAATATGAGTCTCCACATCAATACGGTCCGATTTATCTAGCGACCTACAGGGACTGAGTTATTAGGTTAAATAAGTTAGATTTATTATTATTATAAAACATCAATAATTACATTTTGATTCATATTTTCTGAAATAATCCATGTAGATCGTAAAAAATCGTTTGGCATTATACACACAAGTGATATACAGTGATTGGCAAAAATTGAATTAATTTTATTTATAAAATATTGTTTTATTTTTTAATATTATTATCGATTTCTTTGACAATATTTGTCTCTATTTCAGCCTCTGTTGATGAAGAGCCGGAGGATGACGTTGAACCAGTTGAAGGTTAGTATTCATTACTCCTGATTGTATTTAGGACATATACATATTATATTGTATTGATATTTTTCCTGTAATGTTGGGTGTTATTTTCGGTATGATCAAAACAACATACAATGTATGTAGGAAATTAAATCCATATAATAAATAATCTCACATTGTCTCGCATAATCTCACAGAATTTTACATAATTTTCCATAATTTCACATAATCTCACATAATTTCACATAATCTCACAAAATTTCCAAATATTATTTCACATAATCTCACATAATATCACATTGTCTCACATAATCTCACAAAATCTTACATCATCTCACATAATCTTCCATCATTTCACATAATCTCACATCATTTCACATAATCTCAAATAATCTTACATAATTTCACATAATCTCACATAATCTCACATAATTTCACATAATTTCACATAATCTCACATAATCTCACAGAATTTAACATCATTTCACATAATCTCACATAATCTCACATCATTTCACATAATCTCACATAATTTCACATAATCTTGCAAAATCTCCCATCATCTCACATCATCTCACATCATTTCACATAATCTCACATAATACTCCCATAATCTTCCCATAATCTTCCCATAATCTTCCTATAATTTCCTCATAATCTTCTCATAATTTTCTAAATAATCTTCCCGTAATCTTCCAATAATCTTCCAATATTCTCGCATAATCTTAAATAATTTCAAATAATCTCTCATAATTTCAAATAATCTAATATAATTTCACATAATCCTACAATCTGACATAAACTCAAATAATGTCACATAATCCCACATAATCTCACATTATTTCACATAATCCTACAATCTCACATAATCTCAAATACAAAATATTGTCACATAATGTCACATAATTTCACATAATCCCACATAATCTCAAGTAATCTCACATGATCTAGCATAATCATCTCATAATCTCCTTAAACATTCGATTAATTTCACACAATTATTGCATAATCTCATATAGTTTTCAATATTAACAATTAAATATCGTAATCTCGTATCATTAAGTATAATCCCCCATAAATATCCTTAATCTCAAATGATCTGCTGTTGTCCCAGTTACGTCCATATCTCATTATTGGTGTGCGCTTTGTTGTCTAACGACAAAATTAACAGATCTGTAAAAAACAAGTATCTGACAATTATATTACAAAGTTAACTTCCTGTATAATGGTCATCATCAGTTATCGATTCATTTGTATATCAGTAGAATTAGACGTTATTCAAAAAACGATGTCTGTCATCGTGGTATATTGTCTGAAAGTTGGAGCTCATATTTCATCTTCACACAGAAGGAGATGTCCAATAACGAGCAGACGTCTAACAATGATAGTTGTAATGTCTCAGTTGATTGTGCGTGGGTTGTTTTATTCCAATCAAAAAAGTTTAATTCAAAGCTCTCTTCGAGTAATATTGAAGTAGCTTATGACTTTAACTGATTAATCGTTTTTAGAGATTTGGCGAATTTTGTTTCATTGAAGAAGTTACTAAATACAGAATATATTAACGTATACAGTGTATCCATATAACAATGTAACAATGAATCATTGAACGTATAAATGCGTTATTTTATAAAGATTCCGAATTTTAAATCAGATTTATTTTAAATTAAATTTTAGTGCGAAAAGGCATATGCGATTCACCTGTCTCTGTACCAACAAACCCTCCATTGTCGATTTCATAATTTTTTAATGAGTTATGTAACATCGATTCCAAAATTTCACCCTAACCAAGTGATTGTGCAACTATTTAATTTAGTTAATAACGATATAATCAAGGTATCTTTTAGGAGAAAATTATGTGAGATTATGCGAAGATTTAAGGAGATATTGAGAATATTATGTGGGAAGATTACTATTATGTGGGAAGATTACTATTATGTGGGTAGATTACTCAGACATTGGAGGCCAGAATGATATCGACTTTTGTTTTTTTCTCATATAATCCTCCCTATCTAGTCGAAATTCAAATATTCCCCAGACGTGCTACGTAGCCAACATGTGCGTCCACCCCACCATTTCTCCCAGCTAATATACTACCATATATAAATAAATTATAAAAGAAGCAAGTTCACACTGGAAAAAAATCGTCCAAAGTTTGTGTATTGCACAGATATAAAATTAATATATAAGAAAAAGTGGTCTATAGGCTTCGCTAGTAATCCATATCTGGCTTATATAGCCTCCACTGACACTGTTCTCCACGATTTCCGCCTCAAGTGGCCTGGAATCTGTGATGTTGGCATGGCGATGGCTGCGCCGTCGTCAACTCGCCAGCAGTATATCCTTGAGTTAAGGCCAACGGCAACTGTCTATATAGACTGTCTGTCCACGGGAGGGGGGGGGGAGGGCAAATAATGACTTATTAGCTTTCTGACTGGTATACTACATTATAGGTTGAATATAATATAGTGACCATCTGCTCGCATATAGTTTGGGAGTTGACTTTTTCTGAGTATATATCAACTGCAGATATAATAATGTCGTTATATTTAACCTTTAATATTTTTAGTTTTAGGGTATCTCATGCACATTTATCGTAAAATGGGGAAAACAACACTTTTTAATTTGCTCTGGCAAAAATAGTTCATTTTTTGTGGTGGCGTTTTCTAAGAGACGATAACAACATATTTTAGATTTAGTGCGTTTCCAAGGGGTTGTGACTAATAACGCATTATTTGTCTATAATCTCTTTTACTATATAGTTTACTGTTACGAGTTAAGCCTATTGAAAAACCTCCCTATATATACTACATGGTATTTTACACAGATTAGTTATACATACTACTTATTAATACCATGGCAAGAGAACCAAATTTTCATTTTTTACAAATATATTAAATAACAAAGTTTTCAAATTTACTTTCTCGGTTTTTGTCAACAGAAGAATTGTTCAATCGCAAACAAAATTTTCCCTCATGACATGTCAGGCCAATAAGTTGTGCCCATCCTGCCATTGATGGGGTGGAGATATCTTTATAATGAATATGTGGCGTGTTTTCTTCCGTCTTCAGTTTTAGAAACGGTTTAAATTGTTAACCCCGCTTCAGTTTTGTAGAAGCAATTATAATATTCCGTTTCAGAGTATAATCAATGACTGTTAACATTTAAATGTAATCAACCCAACTCAATAACATCATGTTTCTAAAAGCGTTTATTATTAGACAATATTATTTTTTAATGACTCGTTAATACGTTTTTTGGAAGAAAAAATATCCTTTTAAGTGGGTCGACCTCTGTTTATAAATAAAACGTATCAAATATAACTCACTTTTTAATATCTTTTGTCATATCGTGACGTGAATCAGTCATAACTTAATTATATATAGTTAATATTTGCTAAGAGTAGATATTATGGATTTGATCTATACGGATTACTTATTCCTCACCTAACCTTCACCAAACCTAGAAGTTCGACAACTAGCATAATATGCGGGAACCATCCATTTCGGATAACTAATAGCCTTCGAGTATACTACATACTAAATAGATATTTACACTTGAAAATAATACAATAATACAATAATACAATAATTAATCACTAATAAATTTATATTTGTATTATAATATCAGGTATAAATCCGGAATTTTTATGTCTATTTTGGCTTTACGCTTTACGCATTTTGCAAGTTTTTTTGTAAGACAATTAATAATTTCGAAAAAACGTTGTGTTATTATTTTTTATAAAATATGAGCAAGAACCTTTTTTTATAACGTTGTGCTTTTAAATTGAAAATAGCGTTTCACATAGACTGACTAAATAATTAATTCGGATAAAATATTGTTTTGTGTCATTTTTACCTTGTTTAGTTTGTCTTGCCATATACAATGTGTTGCTTATAATTTCAATTCTTTTCCTATATATATGTATATATGCTTTTCAGCCGTGCCCATTGAAAAGGCGAATACAATCTATGACGAAATAAAAGTCGGTGCCGCGTCCATAATGGGCCAGTCGTCCGTCGAGGATAACTTTGTGAGCCAACCAGTCCACCAGTCCTTCTCTGCCCGATTTTACTGGGGCTAATTGTTTTAGGAGTCCATATGTGCTTGTTGAGGATTCTGTCAGGGCTATTTTATATTACAATACCCCCCTAGAGAAGGCCTTCTGGGAATAGTGCCATAGACCCTTCTTCCAACTAAGGTTCCTTTTTCTATATTTGATATTCCTTTTCCGTCATTATAGGGTTCTTTCCCATTTTTGGGGTTCCCCTCTTTTTACCGTTAGAAAACCTTTCGACTTTTACAGGGTCCTTTCGATGTTATAAATGTTTTTTTCAATCACCATATATAGGGTAGAGCGGGGCAATATGGACACCATAAGCCAACATTTAAAAATTGTGTTGTTGGTGAATGGACTACAACACAATTTTCAGAAATCTTAAAACTCTCCAATGTTTTAAAATATACTCCATTTAACACATATGTGTTAAATGGAGTATTTTAAAACATTGGCGAGTTTTAAGATTTCTGAAAATTATGGGGTTAAATGGTCACATTCTTGGAACTAAATGGACATGCATTGTAATACTTATTACTTTTATTTGATGATCGAATTTTATGTGAAAATCTTACTACTAATCATACATTATGAAATTAGAAAGCAATCATATAATAAATAATACAATATAAACTGTACTGCAAGCTCATTGATATCTTTAAAATGTGTGATATAAA
>JAUZND010004373.1:0-11745 GCA_034780555.1 Coelogynopora nodosa
ATTATATAGCATAAAACTGCAAAAATCCTTTGAAAATTAATATGTTTATTGAAATTATAATTTTTTTCTACAAAAAGGGGGGGGGCTAGAGATTAAAGTCCCCCCCACCTCCCCCCCCTCCCCCCCAACCCCTTCCGACGCGCCTGTTTAATATACTATATGTCAATGACAAAAAATTGTATATTGATTATTCAGGAATGACGGTTATACCTACATAATATCTAGAGTTGTACGTCTAGCTACCATAGAGTGTAAATGCAAATAAACCTAACCAACAAAACAATACAATTAGCTTTTCATTGGCGTTTATTGATTATTTCTAATACATACATAAACTGTATTTGTTTGTCAATGTGTAATTTTAGCAAACAATAGTTGTAACTAGTGAAGATTTTTATGTCATTCGAGAAAGTTGTAAATATTTGATATATCATCTAATACAAAACACAAGACGAAGATTCGTGCAGATTGTTGCAGAAAATGTATGTTAAATCTTATCATTTTATACTAACATATTGTATATATATATAATTATATATATATGGTTATAAGTAATTTTTATTATCCAAACATTATAACCTACTTAATTATATTATAGGTTAACTAAATTTATACTATTCATATAATCTGATTAAAGAGAAGTTTAACACTAAACATTATTATAATATATATGATATTAATATTATATAATATAATGATACAGTTTTTCCATTACTTGTGAATTTGTGCCCCTGTAATATAAGCATGACAGCAAATGATTGTTTAATATAAACTCACTTTAATATCCGGCTATAATCTTTTCCAAACTAAAAAGAATGTATTTTAAAATAATTAATATTTTGTAATAAAATAATAAATATTCTTTATATAATCATATTAATTGAAAATATGTCTAAAATAATGTTATAGTGCATTATATATACATGATACTACATGATATGCAGTATGCAGTCAATAATTATAACATAAGTTTGTTTTAACAAAATAATTCCTATTTAATAAAATAATTTATAATAAAAAATCGTTTGATTCATTAAAACAATTGAAAAACACTAATTGAGTTCGTTTGTATTGGCCAACATTGCCTATATAATACAGTAGAAGAAAACATTTGTAACATGTCGTTTTTTATTATATGTTATTAAATTGAGGTGATTCTGTTCATAATAACTGATATCATAAACTGTCACGTACGATTTATAACATGGGCGTAGACAATGGGGGCTTTCGGGAGCTTAGCCCTCCCCCTGATATATACAGTTATATAATTATATAATAATAAATACTTAATTTGTTGTAAAGTTTTTAGTATAACATAACATTGATATAACATATCTTATCTATACGCATCTGGTATATAATAGTTTTCTACCTAATTTGTACAATTTTTAAATATTACTGTTTTATTTAATGTACAAAACTATTTATAAAGCACATGTTCCTATTTATCACTTATTTGTGTATATACAACGACTTCACGAAGTTTTCGATTATATATTCGTTCCTGTTCTTAATGTCTATTTAAATATACACTTATTATTGTTATATTTCAATCAGTATAAATAAAGCTTAGTGGACTTATTAAATCACTATGATTGCTATGTACATAAACAATATGTTGTATTATAACATCTTAGAACGTTTAATTGTTGGGAGAACGAATTCTTTCTTGCGAATATACTTGCACCCCTACTCTACTTACTACCCCCACCCCCTCCGGCTTCCACCCCCGTTAGAATAAGTTGTTTACGCCCTTGTATCAAAATATATCCGGGTCAAACTGGTGCGGAATATACGAGAGTTTAAGCTATTGATTAAAGTGTCTGTAACTCACAGACAACCTTGCGTTGAGGTGGACTCTTTATAATAGCGTTTTGGTACCGGATGCAAACAGAGTAATCTGCTTTGTTCATTTATAAGATTACTCATTTCCAAAACGTACACATTTTTGCATTGTTAGAGTACATGTTCGTGACATGGGATTGTTGATTTTCGAGCTTATAGATTTTTTATTGCCTATGGTTGATTATTTGATTATAATTTGATTTAAACTAATATCGGTTTTTTACATTTGTATTTATCAAGAAAATAATTTGCCTAAACAGTTCTATTTACCCTATGATGCCAAATACCTAACTACATCTTATGTTTGTCGAACAGCTTACAACACTGTTAATTTGTCACAAAATTTCCTGAATCAGTTGACAACCGACCAAGATTTGGAAACGTACAAGTGGACCCTAAAATAGATATTTATATCTAGTGAGTGTGAATTAACATTATTATTTATTTGTTAAATAAAGCAGATGCGATTCTATAATGTAGTCGGAGGCACCTAAGACACCCCTAATATTGACTTCGATTTGGAGATGCATATTTGAAATATGCAGAAAATTCATTTGAATTTAGTGACTATGCTATATTGTATACATTTAAAGACATAATATATTAGTTAACAGTGTGCCGCCGCCCTAATGCCGATTTTTTATACTAATTTTATGCATGTAGAAGTAAATTAAAAATATGTCAATATATATGTAAATATATATATATATAATATGATACAAATACATTAAATAATAATAACTCATTTTTTTAAATATTGAAAAATATTTACTGAAATATAAAATACAAACATATATGGCTCCCCTTCAATATTGTATATGTCAATAATCCGTGATGACAACATTTATAACAAAACTTTTGAATGTGGGTGTAGAATATGTCATTATAAGCGTACAATTTTTTCTAGGTTTGAAGCAACATGGTGGGTCAAATTTGTTTTGCTCCTTAAAAATATGCTATGGTTTTCTGTAATGGCTAAACACTACTGGTAAAAAAAGTAATCTGTGTTTTAGGCTGTATTCTAGAAACACGTATTATTTACCCCAATAAATGTACCTAATTGTTGAGAATGTGTTCTTTGTCGTTCAACCGTCTGAAATTTGTTTTAAAAGTTGGCACAGAATAAGAAGGTTCTTTATGATGTCAAAACTTTTGATTTTGTAGGACTTACAGCAGATATGTTTAAGATTTAGATGTTATATTTAGTTTTTGGCAATATCTTTCCTGTATAGTTTAAGTATATAGTTTATAGTGGTTAGGTTCATATAAAGCTATTGCGGTATATACTGCTGTTTGTGGCTCAATGGTAGTGATTACTTTAAGAAGGGTTGTTTTCCCTTTGAAAAAGCTTTTTTTAACATATTTCATATGGAATAATAACGAAATCTGTAAAAAAAAAATTTTTAATATAAACTAAATTCAACAATATATAATTAATATATAAGGTTATATATTTGTTATATATATATATATATTAAAACATGATTAATTGTTTCGAAAAACTGTGATCAGACAAATTACTTTGTGGAGATTGTGTTCAAAAGTTGTTCGGTATCAATCTGTTAATAATCAAAGTGGATGTAAGCTATAATTTAAATTATTGAATTCGACTACTCTTGAATTATTGCATAAAAGTTACACATACTAATAGATTATATTTCTTAAAGGTTGTTGAAATAAATTATAGTTAGTATTGTTCTGTAAAAAACAAGTCCAAGATTAGACAGGTTGTTTGTATTACTATTCAAGTTGTCAAGATTTCAAGTAGTATTCCTGCATCATTAAACTGTGTTTAAATATTTCAGATCATGGGAAATAAAGAAAGTAGTTTACAAGGTAGACAAGTAAGTACCCATTTAACTTATTTAAGTTTATATTTGCAAACATATATTGCACAATAATTTTAAAAAATACAATTAGCGTTTTAAAATTATATTACCAGTAGATTATAATTCACTTTTATAATTATGTATTACACAAAATAGTGCATTAAACTGTATTACGTATAGATAGCCTATATATATATATATGTGGGTGTATATGGAAACAATTTTAATATAGCAATATACTTGTGTCGATAATATCGATTAACTACGTCATAATCAAAACGTACTTTTTAACATTTCATAATATTCATCTATACTTAATAACTATTAGTATGTCAAATATTATGCGGGTAATCTTTGATAGGAAATAGATTATAGGCATTAAAATAGAGTTGAACAATTAACATTTGACCTTGTTTTAGACAAATAAGCCAATCGATGACATCACTGAGGCCAAACCACTTATATTTATTTATCACATGTTTATTGCACAAATGTTTACCTTGACGCGGGTTTTAAAAATTAAAACAACTTCGTAAGTTGGGCTGTAGTAAAATGGGTGTTTTATAATTTACAAGCGACTATAAGAAACCGTTGATGTTTAGTACCGCTAGCAACTTGTAATCACAACTGTATTAGATAAAACGAGTTATTAAACTAAAACGAATATATTATATTGTAATCGCCTTGAAATATCTTAGCGAACTATTGAGCTGCTCTGTTATTTTTAGTACATTCATTTAAAGTGTCTTTAAATGTATCTATATAACTTGAAACATATACCATACGATTGCATTTAAAGTGTATTTTAAATGAGAGTGCGTGCCATTAATAATTCCAAATTATAATTAAACTTTTTCTATTAAAAAAACATGTTCAATTAGAAATTTCAATTAATAATTTATAAATTGAAAAAAAAATGATTTCATAATGCATTTTAACTGAAAACATGCTAATTTTCTCGACAACGTGTGTGTGGGGGGTGGGTATCTTAATCTGTTCCGAGAAGATAACAGCGAACATATAAATATTTCCGTATGGTGACCGAGAGGTGTCAAAACATAAAGATGTGTTTTTATCCATAAAAAATGTTCTTATGACACCTCTAGGCCATATAAAAACATTATTGAAGTGATGTGTTATGGATAAAAACATCATTTAAGGAATAAAAGGATAAAAACATGTTTTTATAAATGAAAACGTGTTTTTAGTGATAATGACAGTGTTTTTGTGGATAAAAACATTGTTTTTGTGGATAAAAACATTGTTTTTGTGGATAAAAACATTGTTTTTGTGGATAAAAACACATTTTAGCATCTCTTGGTCACACAAAAACATTTATTTAATGATAAAAACAGTGTTTTTATGTTTTGAAACCTCTCGGCCACCATATTTATGTACTTTTGTAAAACATTTTGCCATCCAGCCTAATCAGTTTCAAGAGGGTGACCGCGTGAAGGTGGAATTGCTGGCTGAAATTCTCGAACAAATGCAGCAGGGTCATGGAGGATTCGTAGAGTCCATGAAGGAAGTAAGTAATAATTGTCGCATAACAGTATAGTGCAGTAATTAATAATTTTTTTTAAATGATCATAATTATACAAATTATGCATTGCACTTAAATATGTAACTTACTATTTAATATTAAACAATTGTTTTACAAGTTGTTGTACAAGCCAAATCTATAATACGCAATTATATGTTTCATATGTAAAGGATATATAACATATTTAACATTACCTCATTTAACGTATAAATAGTTATTTGAATAATTATGCTACGTAGTGATGTTTTTATTGACTATTGTATTTAGGATAATTTAATTCACTATTTAATATTAAGTAATGAAATATAATAATTAATATCTCATAAATGTAATGATGAATTCTCAAGTAGTCTATTATTCTTACAAACCATAAATAAGTTATATGTATTGGCCTAATTTAACTCAATTTGTCTAATTTAATAAAGACACATTTTATTTTACAACAAATTAAATAGATTTCATTAATTTAAATTAATAATAATATTAATATTTTTGTATTTTCAATAATTGATATTAAATATAATTATATATTCGATATGTTAGGATACGTGATCAGGCATTAAATCTATAGTTCTTCATTATCTTTGAAATTGCGAAATAAGCACACGAATGTACTATGAAAAAAGGAGAAGCTCAGTAATGAATTAATTTCGGGGTCCCTCAAAGTAGTGTGCTTGGGTCAGCAATTGTAAGGTTGTGCAACGAAAATCATAAAACGAGGTTGAAGCAAAAATGTATAAACCAGGAATGAATATTCTTGATGACTCTCATCTGGCGTATTATCCAGCGTTAATCAGAGAAGCCTCAGTCGAGTCAAAAACACATTGCACTGTGCCTCCAATTTCGTTTACGTGAATAGTCGGCCGTTCGCCACAAGCGAAACGAGCCAGCGGTCCAATTGCAGCTAGACGACCAACACTTAAAGAACGACGCATCAAGGATCAAACCAAAATCGCTACCCAAGTCAAGGAAATTAGATAACCCGTCGCACTGAATCCCTAATGCCCCTGATGGCGAAAGACACAAGCTTCCAATAACGTAAAGACAATTAAACAGAGTCTACAGGGAAAATTGCACAAGTGAAGCACCCAAACATGCATTTTTAGAAATAAACTTTCGACAATGGCACTGGCATACAACACCAGTACTTATAGAGAATATAAATGTGTAATATATGAATAATATATGTGTGCTAGTAATATCCTTTTTTTATATATTTTTTGATATTTGAAAATACCTATACTGCACATCATGTAATGTAATAACATTAGGATGTGTAATGTGTATAATGTAATATAATTCTAAATAATTAAAATTTTAAAAATATATATACTATAATTAAGTAATTCTTCACAAATAAACCATTTATAAAGGTGAATTTTACCGAAACCTCTGCATTACCAGATTCATTTAATTAGTATTATACTTATTATACTTATCAAAATATAGATAAAGGTTTAATAATAATAATTAAACTTCATGTGACAGAAGTAGAATAATGTTCTGCCAAAGGTTAATTGTATAAAATGTATAAGATATGGGTAATATAGGGTATGCCAATGTAAAGATAAGTGTTATCTCAATAGAATCATTTATTTAAAGTCAAAAGTTGACACATATTATATAAACGCATAGCACATGTAAGTATATTATAGTTTATTGATTTTTTAATAATGTCTGCAGTCCGACGTGCCTTAACAGTGCGATGCGATTAAAAAATACGGTTCATTTTATACGTAATGTTATGTTATGTTTGGAGTCAGTAGCCTACATAATTGTAATGTCAGACAAATTCAAAGACTACTTAATCTATAGAGAACACATCATACACACTTAGCAAGAATCATCTTTAAATGATCACTAATTTGGTTATTTGACTCATTCTTCTACAGTATTAATCGTTTACATTTCATCAAATACGTACTTAGCCAATAATCATAGTCAACAGATAATAATATAAGCTACTTGATCAAAGTATAAAGCGTACCTTAAAAGTTGTGACAATAATTATAGGTACTGTTTATTAGTGTGCGATTAATAAAACTATATATGTTTCATCGATAATAACAGTAATCTTAATAAAATAGATATTTATAATATGTAGCAGTATATTTTTTTATATACGAAACTAAGTAAGCATTTTTCCAATGTAAATATAATAATATTGGTGATATAAATTCATTACAGGTAATAATTCTAACATTAATTTAATTGGTTTCGTTGCTGAAAAATATTTTCTTATTTTTTTAAACATTATAAATCGTAACATATTATATTGTTGCCTTTTGTTTAGATTATTGGAGTGGTTGGTTCCGTAAAAGAAATTGACGCGGATGGCGATGTTGTGGTTATCTTTAGCAACGCAAAACGTTTCTGTTTCAATCCAGCTGTGCTCACTATGGTGTCACTGTGTAACGGTCCAAGAGTGGTAAATATACACATATATTAAATATATATATACTTCTTAGTTATTATATGTCGAATTTTTTACAATTATCATGTTATATAGTAATGGTTCATAACGATAAATATGCTGGCATAGAATGTCTGAACTGTAAATATTGACATTTTACCGAATTTTAGAAGAACAATGAGAAATTATGTCATTAAAGCTATGTATTTTGCATTTATACAATTGCGATATATAATATAATAAGTAAAAATCATGCATTATAGTAGTACAAAATATTAGTATAGTATATTCTGGTACAGGCATATTGGTTGGATTTAACCAGTAGTAACGGTGAAATTGGGATCAATTGTCTGGCGTGCATACAACGGTGTTAATTATCAACAATTACATTCAACAAATAATTAATCAATAAAAACTGACTGAACTGCTCATAACGACGAATATATATAAAAAGGATATTTTGAAAAATTAACCCAATTATCTAGTCGAGTCAGAAGATAGGGGTAACCTGCTCCCCCCCAAATCAAAATCTAATCGTTGTCACTAAATTGAAAAACTATGCAGAAAATGAATAGCTATTTTAGCAAGCTGGAAAAATGTCCAACGTACCCTTTTTATGCAAATTAGTGCCGCCATACCGAAAAATATATTTTGGCAATATCTCGGTCAATAATGATGATAACTGAATAAACAAAATGTGTCTACACCCATATTATGAGGGGCACAGATTATGAAAATACTATGCAATACCATGAAATACTATTTCTGTAGTCACTAATAGAGTCTTGACATGTTAAGATGTAATTCAATCATTCGTTAACAATTTTAGCTGTATTATCAGGAAATTAAAATACTTTGTGTTATTATGTGTTTTCAATTTTATGTTAAAAAAAAAATGATACTAAATAATGGTTGACATTACATTTATACAGTATATTAAAATTGCTTTTGAATACATTCATACACTTTTACTTTAATTATCAGTAGTAAGACAATAATGTACGTATGTTTAAGTAGTAAAGCAAAACGAACTATATAACGTATGCAAGTGTTCTACTCTTAATTATTAGGAACATAGAAAATAAGGAATTTTTTTCGTAAAGCCATTTTTCTTATTGTAATTCCATTTCTCAGTTCTATATACAATTCTATTAAAATCATAAACCTCTTTTAATAATTTAAGTTTTTAAAAAATCCTAAAAATAACACTTTCTTCAGACGGCACCACAATCATTGTTCTCGCCCGGTGATGTTGTTCGAGTTGTAGTCAATGAAAGTGAACTAAAGAAGCTTCAGGAAGGCTTTGGCGGTTGGGTTGATACAATGGCCAAGGTAGTGAATAGGGTCGGCATCATTAAGAGGATAGTAGCCTCAAAGGTAGTCCGCATTCACTTTGGTGGAGTTACCTGGAACTTTAATCCACGGGCCGTTAAAAAGGTGCAGCAACCGGAACTGGATAAAATGAAGCTTTCTTTTGGAGGTAACTTGCCGATTTTTGCGAATATAAATAAGTGTTGTACATTTGGAGCAAATTGGTAAACTATAATTTAATCATATAGAATAAGCTTTTACATGTTTTAAAACAGTAACATGGTATCGCAGATTCAGCTGGTGCGTTATTCGCAGAAATGTTGAAAATAAAATTAATAATACAAAAATAAATAAGGATAACATTAAAATCAATTCGTACTATTATTATTAGACGATATGTATGTAGTATTAGTAGGGCCTATATCCATTATTAGCTTGTAACGTAGTATTTATTTAAGAAATTTAAAATATATTATCTATAAGTATAAAGAGTTTATATAATTTAAAACTAATAAGTCAATACATTATAAATAATATGTATAGATAACATTAAGTTTATTTATTTTGCACTCACATTATAGATATAGATAAAAATTACCACTGAATAATAAATTACTTTGACATATATCTTTCATAAAAAAACATTAATTTCATAGATACAAACCTATTTTCTTGTAATTGTATTATCATAGAATTATTGTGCATTTTATTCTGATGTAATTCCACACAATATCATACGCTACCTGAAATCATATAACTTTTTGCATATATAAGAAACCACAACTTAGACTATAAGACATGATAGAAGGTGAGTTTTCAAGCTGCTCGGTATGTACATATACAGAAATATTTCAACTATTATTATTTCTATTTTGCTCTAACCCTTCAATGGTGTATCCATCTTCCATAGCTAGCAAGCTTATTTTTTAGTATTATTGGAAAACAGAGAGATCTATTATTTTGATGTGCTTCTTTATTAGTTGCCAACATTTTCTTGTAGTTCTTTTAATTATACAGCTATTGATGTAGTTACACTTTTACACCATTGACGTAACGACCAATTTTTGAGTTATTCTTCAAATTTATATTTATAAAAGCACCTTATACAATAATTAACAAAAAAATTATTAAAGTTTTCAATTCATTACAAAATTTGATTCAAAAGAATTAAAAACTAATATTTTCCTGTTTTCCAAATTACATTAACATTTCAATATAGGTTGACTTAGGGCGCAGATGGCGGGAGTATTCTATTATACATTACGATGCACTGTGTAACTTCATTATATTATGTAATTTTTAGTTATTGACTATCCGTAATCTATTAATTCTCTCACGTGATATATTTTCTCTTATTTGAATTACGATTGTCAGGTGTACTGTTGAACTCACGATGTGAAAAATAATCTTTGGCAATTGTAACCTGTCAATCATTTGCAGCGGTCAATTACGTAATATATTATAGCTAAATTGGACAAAGTTGCCCGAATTCCAAATTGGCAAATGAGCAATTAATTAAAAAAAATTTAAGCTTAAATTCTTTGGAAAATATTAAATTCGATTATAATTATTATGGGCATTCTTGCTATGGCTAACTTTTCAGGTCAATTGACAGTATCTAGCATTACTGAAACAGCTTTATTATGGCTCTCCTAAGAGCAAAACAAGTTTATAAGTAGGTAGTCAGAATGAGATTTTGAGGTTAAACTAAAGTATTACTTATTGGGAACTTTGAGATGGTTTAATTATTTCTGCGTTTGCACTATATGTTTTCTTTTCTCTACACTATTAATAATTTTTATAAAACTAGAAATTGAAGCAGTTTTTATTTAATTCGACTGTCCCTATAAAAATGATATAATTAATATTATATAATTAACAATAAATCAAGTGACACATGTGCAAAGTATGTTATTTGAAAGCTATATGATTATTTGTAATCGATATCACATGTGCGTATTTGTAATGGATATAATTTGTGAGCAATTGTAATTGATAGAATATGTGCGTATTTTTTTGGCAGTAATAACATGTTTTTAATGTCATTTTGTAACACAATGGCTAGTTTAATGTTACATTTTATTTTTTAGACCGACGGATAACACTAACAAACTTTTCTTTTTATTCAATTATATCCACATAGACTTACCATTGAAATACTTATATACTTTTATTTTTAATAATATTAAATAGTGGAAGCAGACTTCTATTTGTGTATTAATACTTTTTTTTATATTTAGTAAAACAAAACTTCAAAAAGGGTGACATCATTCAAATATCGTCCGACCGAGAATTTGTTAAAAGTCGTCAGAACGGCCATGGGGATTGGGTGGATGATATGAACGTAATCCTAGGCCAATGTGGCCATATCAAAAGTGTATATCAAGATGGTGATTTGCGCATTAAAATTAAAACGAAAATATGGACTATGAACCCACTGGCAGTTGACAAATTGGTGACCGGTTTTGATGGTAAGTTTATTGTTTTGAATCAAAAACTAACCTTTTGTAAGACTGAATTTAATTTGTGTATAACGTTGTATTCCAAGATATAATAGCGTCCTAGTTATTTGTATATATGTTACCGGCAATCTGTAAAATCCGTCAATATGCAAAATGCCTAGGCAATTTGAAATATGCCGGATGCACCAGGCAATCTGTAAAAATGTTTAATATTTTACAAATTACAAGGGTATAAGGTTCAATGGTATAAATGCATTAATTTCACTTATGGAGTTTCATTTCGAGATGTCGGAGTCAATGAGAGCCAAGTTTTTGGAAAAGATGTTGGAGACGCTGAACAAG